>APFE030431004.1:115877-168379 GCA_000404065.3 Pinus taeda
AAAAAGAAAGGATTAATATTGGATACTACATACTTAGGACTTGCCAGAACTACTTGGCAAGGTACCTATAATTTGATCGAAGCCGAAGGGCCAAAGGTGACAGTAGTACAAGTCTCAGCTGACAGCACTCGCAAATCCGAGGCTAATCTAAAGGATTTAGCCAACTCTTTTCTTCATCAGATAGCGGCTCGGGAGCAAATCCTCCCATATACAGATGTGCTTAGATGGGTAATTCAAGAAATCCCAATTACAGACAGAACTTTCAGCACCAGAGATGGGAGAATTTTCGGTTCCTTTCAAGCTGAGGATTTAAGGCAAATGTATCATTTACCGGTGCCAGAGAAGAAATATAACACGACATTTCTCGAGAAATTCCGAGCGAAGAACGAGACTGAATCCGAACCCATTCGGGATTGGAGACAAAATCCAACCAAACACAAACACGAATCTTCGGGTAAGTACTCGGTCGATTCTCTATGCTCCCCTTATTGCTATGCTGGGATAATGATGTGTAGGTTGTGGGGATTACATGATTCCGCCAATTTTACTATAGAAATGGTTCCCTTGATGGAAGCAACATGCAGTGGTGAAATAATGGATTGGGCAAATATACTGTCCGATAAGTTAGCATCCACAGTTCTTGATTTTAGATCCAAGTCCCGCATCACTGAAAGGCTCATTCCCCCATTTTACTACAGTGCCTATATATTAGATGTCCTGTGTTTTAATTCTGAATTTCCTGTGCTCGGATGGAGGTGGACGTTGCAAGACCCCACAGCCGTTCACATATACCATCAAAAGTTGTGGAAAACCAACTACAAACATCATTTATATCAAATCTGCAACAGCTTCATGTTACCCATCCATCATTCTATTTTCAATAAGCCTGCCCCTAAGATTTCCTACCAAGCAGGGAATGATTTAACATCCATAGGAAGTTGGTTCGGGGAGGAAAAGTTCACTTATATCAGAATTTTTGGCAGTCAAGCCAAACTCCACGTTCTTCCTCTATACATACCTGATAAACTGCTGGCCAGGGAGATAGCCTATCAAATCATCTCCGATGGGGTTACACAAACTCTAAAGAAAGCTAAAAAGCAGGTCTGGCCCTCTTTTCCCTTGAGATGTGGTATCTACACTCTACATGATTTCAAACATGCAAAGAAAGAAGTTGAGAAAATAAACTCATTAACTCTGGCAACTCTACCGAGCAGGCGATTTGATCCACGCAAAGTCGCCTATAATGCACTCGAACAGGCCAAATTGACCAAGTTCGAGCATAAAGAAGATAGATTTGAGGACTTGTTCTCATCGGCCGAGTCAATGTATCAAGTTAAATCGCTTGCTATAATTGAATATAAAGATGAAGGACTAGTTAAATTCAACAGACTTAGAGAGCAGAGGTTGCAAACTCTGCCTCTAGATCTGTTAGCGACGACTCCAACAACAGAATGAAGCGAGCCTGAGCAGCGACTTGTTAAAGAACCTCCTATTACATCAAAGGAACAGGAAGAAGTGAATGAAAAAAGACAAGAAGAGACCCAGGCGAAACAACAAGAACAGAGCAGTTTAAATGTAAATGAAGATACTCAAATTGATCCGAAATTGCTCCAGGAATGGCAGCAATTTAATTCAATTATCGGCAATCTTGAATGCTCTAAAGATGACGAGACATCAAAAGAGGTCAATACACAGGAGGCGACTTCAAAGCAGGTTTCAGGTGAAACCAATGACCCACCCAAGTCAAAAGAAGTGGAAATAATCCCAAAGGATCCTTCTGGCGAAGTCATTTTGCAGCTTGAAGAGATTCCTCCCTTAGATGTCTTCTATAGCCCAAGACATAAAGCTGTAATGAAACGACAGAGGAAGAGGAGAAGGACTGATCAACCTTCTTTATTCCCAGAACAAACAGTGACGGGAAATGTGCTTTGGAAAGAGGAATTTGACCCCTCTGATGATTTGACAAAACTATCGCAATATGCTGGAGCTGATTCGACGACGACAATAGACAAAGCATCAGAGGTGAGCAGTTTATTGAAGACAAAAGACCAAGATATCTTTTCTCTACAAGCGCAACTATTGGAAGCACAACAAAAGGCAGAGCAGGCAGAACATCAATTGATATTACAACAACAAATAAACAATCAATTGACTAAACAATTGCAGGAGGAAAAACAGAGGATTGACGACAGTGCAATCCAAAAGCAGAAGGAGCTATCTGAGGCATTGGCGCAACTAAAAGCATTAAATGAGCAAATGCTGAAGTCCAAAGATGAGCAAATTGCTCAATTATCAGCTCAACTTGAGCAAACAAAGAAGCTCCCACAGATAAATGAATTCAAAACAGAGGCATTTCAAATAAACAAGGGATTGATAAATCAGATGAAGCTTTTATGTCAACAAATCACCCAGGCGGAACCATTATGCGATTTAACGGCATCCATAAGTGAGAAAGTAGAAAAGGCTAGAACCGACTTGGATCAAGCCGAAGAAACATTGACCAATTTCCTTGAATGGCAAGATACCGATCAGGGACAGGCGGCTAATTTACCAAGGATTCTGGAATCACATAAAGAAATATTACATTATATTGATCAGTTCTTCTAGTTTATGTTATTTTGTCTAGAAGTATGTTCGTCTAAGATGCAAATGACACCACTAGTAATTTGGTTGAATTGGTTAATAATACTCTTTACTTGTCTAACATGATTTCTCAATGTACTCCAGGCAAATTAACAACAACGAAAATATTGGAGCAGTCATGTTACCCGGAGCTGGAGAAAAATGGAAGGTTAATCACAGGAATTAACAGTTTGACATGGGATGCCTATTGGTTCTTTTTAGTGAAGCCGCACAACCAGAGAGCCGCCCTCAAATGCCTTACAGATGCGATTGGGTATATTATCCCCGATATTCAGGATGCCACCTATGCCGCCCAACTCAGTTCTCGCCTCGACAGACCTCCCGAAGTGGAGCGAATGCTTGCGATAAGCCAGCTCAGGTTTAAAGGCAAACAACCTGAGTGATGATTCATATCGCCGATCGCCAGATCGCTGCCAAAAATATGGTTATCATTAATTGATACGATTTAAGTAGGATTTTGGTTTCATAGATATTTTAGTAGTGTAGTATTTAAGAACCCTTTCATGCATTTAGAAGGGTCGTAAAGTTTTGTATATGACTTAAACCCTAAGTTGCACTATGTACTTTAGGGATATTCTTTTCTGAAACTGGCCAATCATTCTGATTTTGATAAGGAAGCTTTTATACAAATGTGCACTACTGTCTTTGTTTGAAAGCATTTCTGCGTTGAAGGAAGAATTTCAAATAGCGATTGATATTGGGATTGATTAGCAGCTCATACGGTACTATTATCTATGTCTGGACTCATTCTTTTTATATGAATTTTCATTTGATCGCTCTTGCTATTGTCACATATATATATGTGTTTTAAAAACATTCTTTATTCATTCCACTATTGGCTGTTTATAGTATGCTTTTCTTCCAATCATGTATGTATCGATGATATAAATGATAAGTGCAACAATCTTGTGTTAATCACTTTGTTTAACTATTTAAATGAAGTAAGCTTTGAATGAATAAATATTTATGTTTATTTGATAGAGTCATCTATATGCCTGTCAATAGACAAAGATCATCAAACGCTGCATTTCCAAAGAATAATTGTTCCCGGGATTAGTATTAGTTCTCTTATTTTTGTTGATACATTAAGTTATTCGCCTATCATTAGATCAGACAACCTATCACTCATCCACCCCTTTTATTCATTATTGGGAAACTGGTCCCATTATATCTAGTCGGAGCCACCATCCCAAACGGAAAATGAGCTATATTAAGGTCCGGACCGGGTGGTTATCCCCCAATGTTGATACCACAATTTTTGGGGCATCAACAGGTTGACATATACTCGAGGAGATGATGTTAGATTATATGGGTTCATAGATGCACACTGGGCAGGCAGTTCAGTGGACAGGAAAAGTACCGTTGGGTACTACTTCAGTGTTGGATCAAAGATGGTTTAGTGTAACAGGAAGTAGAAGTCAGTAGCATTGAGCTCTGCAGAAGTAGAGTATATGGCAACAAACACAACCACGTGCAAAGCTATATGGATTTTGAAGTTGCTAGTGAGTTTGTTCAGGTTGAGGATGGACATGACCAATGCCTATTGTGATGATCAGAGTTTCATAAATCTCTTTGAGAATCCAATGTTTCATGTCAGGTCGAAACACAAATATTCGATGTCATTTCATTAGAGATTGTGTACAATGTGGTATAGTCCATCTACAGTGTGTTCTCATAGAAGTGCGGGTTGCAGATATACTCACAAAAGCTATAGGAAGAGCTAAGTTTGTCTATTTCAGAGAACATATGGGTATGGTGGAGAACCCGTTTCAGTAGTAGATTACCTTGGATTATTCTCAACAGCAACAACAACATATGAGAGGGAGTTGCAGTGCAGATGCGATGCTAGAAACAATATGGCAGTGTCAATAGCAACATAGATGCAACATATATCAGAGTTGCGCAATGGTTGGTGGGAAACATGGTCAGACATCAATTGTGTGATAGAAGATGATGCAGAGACAATACGTTGTGGTAGGGAATGCATCACTAGAACACATTCCTCACTAAGAGGGAGTGTTATTTTTTGTAGCATCAAATGTGTTCTAGTCACTAAATTTGGTCGAAAGGCTAGAATATATGAGATATCCAAAATCCATGAATCGTTTCTGGAAATTGTACCTAGAAGTGTCTCCATTAGATTATTAACCAATTTTAAAATATTTCCTAATTCTAAACTTAGTTATCATGCTTAATTAATCACTATTAATTGAGACAAGACGAGAATCTTCTAGAAACTCACATGAATCGATTCAGAGATAATCCTGGCTATTGATTAAGTTTTAATCTTGGTCGTTGGTGCTTTAACAATAGATTATAAGAGGAGATTGATGTGGTGATGGAGAATACACCAGTGCATATACTCAGTTGCCTAGGCAGTTCAATTTTCTTAGTGGAAGTAATTCAACAGAGAAGATAGAGCGAGAGGGTGAGTAGTAGGTGGAAGAGGAGGGTAGCAACATTATGGGAGGAAGTTTTCCAGTTTCAGGAAGAGGCAAAGGAAGGAAGGCCGAAATCCCCATAGGATCTGCATAAGCACTGCGTAGAGGGTGACTTAGGAGGCTTAATACAAAGGCTAGGGAGGTAATTTTGGAGGCAAAAATTAGCCGTGGGGTGAGAGAAAATTCTCACAATAATTTTGCCAGTATTTTCCTCAAATTAGATTGCCAGTTGGGCATCTAAATTATTGTATTTAGAATTGTTGCTGAAGAATAATAATAAAACCCTCATTTGCTGCATCGATTTTCCCGCATTGAGTTTTTCTGGGGACAGTTATCCAAAAATAACTATGTCAAAATTCTTGTGTGTGTGTTAGAATTTCTCGGTCCTCAATATTTTATTTTCCGCATTATTTTTTGTGAAAATTGTAGTTGTGATTTTATTCATTGTTTGCCATAACAAATAAACTACATAATTCAATTTGCAGTTAGAAGAATAATTTCCGGTTATTGCAATAGATAAAAATTTCACAGTACACACACATATATGTATGTGTGTGTGTGTGTAGAATATATGTGTAGTTCATGTATATAAAACCCAATTAGTCGTTGGTTCACGAGTGAGATGACATCAACAACGTGTATCTGTATGCATGTATAGGAGTGTATTTCCTTGTCAAGGGAAACTTTTGTAACTTTATATTATTCAAATGAAAAAACAAACCACATTTAGCATTTATCGAAGCACTAAATAACAAAAAGTAATGGTCCATTAAAAAATCCACAAGGTTTGTTTATTGGGGCTAATTGACCTCCAAGAATGCTTAGATGATGAAAGCATAACGTAATGCCTTAACCATTTTTCAAAACTAAGGAGGTGCCATCATCCTTTAAAACATCAATCATATCTCAAAACGGATTTTGCTTTTAAAATTGATTGGAAAAATATGAAGAAGACATGAAAATGAAAAGCATATGGGTCCATTGGCTATCATCTTCAAGGATTTGTAGGGGATTATACCCTTGCTTCAACCTCCCCCTCTTTTTAGGAACCGTTTTTTCCTCTAGACATTTTTTTTAAAATTGGATAACCCATTGACATTATAACTGTATTGATAATAGACTTTGAAACTTATTACCTCGAACTCAACAACATTGAAAATTTGTTCTAATAGGGGTTCAAGAGAGGATTTTAGGGTTTAACAATTTCTTAAAACCCATTCAATGAACAACATGGATTGGCACGACTTTCTTGTTTATATCCTTTTCGATAAACATTTTCAGTGGGTTTAGGATTGCATGCACTTCAACACAATTATTGGTTCCACTCCCCAATGACAACTTCAAAGAGAACATTGATCCATTACCTGAATACAAGACATCCTCAACATTTCATGGACTTGGATTGCCTTCTTGGGAAACATTAAAAGAACCTTAAGCACATTACTTTTCTACTATAAGGGGGCTAGAAATTTTGCGATTCCTCATAATGTAAGGTTGTTTTAGGTCTTGCTACATATATATTTAATGCCATGAAGACTTCTAGATGAAAGAAGGGTTTATCTTCAATGAAGCCATATTTTTTGCGATCCATATTTCCTATGCAACAATACATGGGTAGAGTTTACACTATGCCAAAGCCATATCACTCATCTAGTTCTTGAAGCATTCACTAAGTGGGTTTCCAATCTAGCATGCCACTCTTGATAAATTGTATACCTCTTATCATACTTCTTTTTCAAATGCACAGTGCAATAGAATATGTCATATGGTTTCTTCATCCAACCTGCATAGATAATAGAATCTTGGACACACTAGTACAAAATGGCTAATTAGTTATTAAAAAAAGGACTAAAATTTGCATAAAAACGACCATTTTTTAGTCGGTGACCAGTAGTAGCTAATTTATAGTATCTTATAGCACGACCAACTTTTAGTTATTTGTAGCTTAGTCATTAATTGGTTGTCTCAATTTTATCATCTAATAGTATATTTAGTCATAAATTTGGTTATTAATTGTCATAATTAATGACCAAATATACAACAAAATATATTACTATATGATCATCTAAGAAAACCAATTAATGACCAACTAAATATGACTAAAATGTTGGTCGTATTATAAGATACTGTAAATTAGCTACAAATAATAATATATATGCAAATTTTAGTCATCGTTTGAAACCAATTAATGACCAAAAAAATATGACTAATTTTTGGTCGTGTTATACAATACTGTAAATTAGCTACTAATAGTTGTATATATGCAAAATTTAGTCATCATTTATAATCACAAATTTACCATTTGCAGTATTCATTTATCTTTTTTTTGTAGTTTCATATTCATCATATAAATGACTAATTTAGTAGTTTATATTCATTTCATTTGCTTTCATTAATAATTATTATAAAAATTTAATTTAGTCATATATTCATTTTATTTGTGTTCATCATTAATCAATATAAACTATTAATTTAGTAGTTTTAGATTGATTTTATGTGTTTATTATTAATCAACATAAATTAATTAGTATGGTTTTGCGACTAAATTAAAAAAGTTTCATACAATGAACATGTTCATCGAATGTGAAAACACAAAGTTACATATGCATATTACAATACTAAATAATATCAAATACAACTATAAATAATTTCAACCACATAAATTATATTATATGAAATATCAAGTATTACAGTACGAGTTTTCAACTTAATATTAGTCTGGCTACAATTTACACATGAAATAATGTTTTATCACTTCAAAGCATTATCATTATTTTGTCAAGGCATTGCAGGTGAATTCACCAACTCTAAAGACTTGACCATCGGTCTATATGTGTGTATCTCATGCGAGATATTAGCTTTAAGGGTATCACTAGACCGATTCTCTTCTCTCTCTTTCTGCATTTTTCACTCCAATGCTATTTTCTCTTTTTTCAATTCCTCCTTCTTACCATCAATATTGAGTTTATCTTCTGAAAATGAAAGGAGTTACAATGCAAAGTATAATACACCAAGGACGATGAACATTGGAATATAAACTAAAGTAGACTATAAAAGATTTATATGACATATACCTCAACATCATCAATGTCAATGCCATTTTTTCCCTAGAAAAGTAAAAAACTCAAACAAATTTTTTTTAGTTGGAAATAATTTTTAGTTGAGCGATAGTGGCTACTATGCGTCTACATGACCTGCATAAACAAGGCAATAAAACGTTACCATAGAAAATAACACCTTAGGAACTTAGTATTCAACCTTCAAGAAAATCTTAGGCACAATCATACCAACTAAGTTACATGCTAAGAATATCATATAGTAGATAACTTGTGAAAACAAATGGAAAAAAAAAATCAGTGTAAAATATATCCTTATTGCTTGTCCTAAAAGAGCCATGTTCCTTAAATTTGGAGATGTTTTTTCCCACGGTAAAAATTCCTAGCTATTATGACCTATGTTTTTAGGATCATGAGATTGATCCAACATCATATTGGATTGTGGAGACAAAAAGATTCAACTTTCCAAGATGAGTACCTCACTTGGTTGAATGAAGGTGCTAGCTGTGGGCAATGTCAAAACCTTATGGAAGTAGAACATTAAGGCACAAGAAAATATATCACCACGGTCCACTGGAAGAAAAAATTTCAATCCCACAATGGCCTTTGGTAGTATATTTCGTTGGATGGATATCACACTCTGAGAGATGATAATCTAATACAATGAGAAGTGTACATATATTGTCACAATGCCCTTCACAGTTAAACCCTATAGTTGTGTCCTATAATATTAATCATATTATACTATTTAATTATAAAATTATGACTATTAGATAATTATTAGTTTGAATAATTAGTTTAAACTTGCACTTTGAGTATTTTTGTATAGATGAAAATATTCGAAAAAAGTATTTTTTGTGACTAGTTAAATTCGAGTGAATCTAAATACACAAGAAATTATGGCACTTCGGTGTTTCTGTAGTGGTTATCCGCTCATTGTACCAATTGCTCCCATGTCCTCTATTGCTTTTGGTGAAGTCCTATATGATGATTTCCAATGCCAATGCAATGGAAATTTATCCTGGATGTTTTTCTAAGCCAAAGGGAAGCTCCACAAGTAACAACCAAATAGTAGCCTCAAATATGTTATTGGGGGCTAAAATGTTGTAGGTTTTAGAATTTGTATGCAGGTAATTTTGTACTTGGTTAAAACCTACATTTGGGATCAGAGCTGTTTTTGGCTTCAAGGAGATGCCTTTGTTGCTAAGGGGTTTCGCTTGGGTCTGTGGTAGACCCTGTTCAGTGGGAGATCTGCGATATCGATTCTGGTGGTGAAAGAAAATGACTAATCTCTCTTGTGGCCTTCTGTGGAAAGAAAACAACAAGTGGGAGAATGTTACTGGCCCACGTAGTTAACCAGGGGGTTAGAGGGGTGGCAGAGCCCCCCTTCGTTGTGGCAATTATGTAGCGGTGGGGGGGAAGGGGGGGTCACAGGGGGTTTGAGGTGTACTCGTAACCCAACTTTATGGGGTCCAGGGCAGTGCCCCAGAAAATTTTGGTTTTGGACCCTATGTTAGGTTGGGTGGACCCACCTATGGTTTTGTGCATAATTTTTGCACATGTCTTTTGGACGCGATGGTTTTCAGTCCATGGTATTGGATGCTTCGGCATGTATATATATGTATTATACCATTGAAAGGAACATAATGAAAAATCAAGCTGGTAGTCCCAGTTTTGGGATCCAGGGGAAATCTCTGTGTATATGTGTTTTAAGTGTTATGCTCTCGCATTGTTTATTTTCTGTGTTTTAGAATTCGTATGCAGGGAATTTCTATACGGGGTTAAAACCTACAAATGTAGTAATTATATGACAAGCCAAGAAAAATTGCACATTAATCATCTTCCCTTTAATATTGATTAATAATTTCTTTGCATGATCATTTAATACTAGAGTGTCAAGTAGGGACATTTAAAGTTAGCCATCCATCAATATCACCTTTGAGAGTGCTTAATAGTTAGTACTTCCTATTACACACATAATAGATCGCCAAATTCAAGGATAACAATATAAACACGACAAAAATGATATTAAAAGGAATGCTAGGAAGTCAAATGTGACTAATCTTGAGTCAAGAAAATACCAAGCCCTTCACATTAGCAAGGCATTCTAGGCACTAAAACAAAAAATCCTTCCATTGCATCATTTTCACATTCTCTTCAATTTCCTTAATTGAGAACACAACTTTCAGAAAAAAATTCATTGAAAAAGGTCTCAAAATCCTAACAAATGTTGAAGTGATTGTCATATTAATTAAATAGAAAGGCAATCGTTCGATATGATTTTAGCTTGTGGAAGAGATCGACGAATATGAAACTTTCTCATCCCTTGGTCATAATAAAATTGTAATCTGTGGGTTCCAATCAAGTAATCACTTTCCCTCCAAGATAGTTAAGAGATCACTTTGGAGAAGGGCTTCTAGAGACATTGGGATAGTAGAAAGAGAATTAACTAGGAGGAAAAATAAACACTTTAGTGGGTGCTCCAAAATATTTGAAGGCAACTGAAAATGATTTTACACTCCCTCCACGTATTTTAAAACAAAACCCTTCTGTTGCATCTAATTTATTTTCTACCTTTCTGTAATCTGTAATTCTTTGAGCAAGAATGGAGCATTCATAAATATTCTCATGAAAGAGGACTCTTCGTAATCCTAATAAGTTGGGCTCTAACAAATAAACAATTTCATGTAGTGAAGAAATCTTACATGGTAGATTCCAGTGATTGAAATGACAACTTTATTCTTAATCTCATTACAACAAAAACAAATTCAACCATAACTAGTTGGGATCTAACAAATCAAGAATTTCATGTAGTAAAGAAAAATTACATGGTAGATCCCAATTATTTGCAATGAAACTTTATTCTTGATCTTATTACAACATAGTTAAATTCAAGAGTACATACATATTTCCTTATCTGGGACAAACTTTGAACACATTCCAAGATTTCATCGAAAATATAATGATACAATTTCCCTGTAAGACATGAGAAAGTTATCTACATCTACCACCTGACACTGGACAATAGTGTTATTGAGACACAATCTCATGGCATTAGAATCATGTAGATAGATAGTGCTATAGAGAGACCTTGCAAGACCTATTCAACATTACCTTCAAGCTTCAAATTCCTTAGTTGATTTACTTCAATAGCAAATTCTAGTGGGATCTCATTAAATAAAACACGACAAAATCCATTTATGATAGTTGTCGCTGCCTTCTCTTGATCTATCCCCCTTTAGAAATAGAATAAATGATCTTCCCTAATTTTTGAGTTACTTGCTTCATGTTCAACACGGGTTGTTGGGTTCTTCACCTAGAAAAAGTTGCAAATATTAGATGCATAATGGAAACAAGCATGTAATTCAAGATTTCTCTTAAAGTCTCTTGCATGAATTATAAAACACCATCTAGTTAAAACATGATATATGGTAGTTAAAAAAACCTACCCAAGATCCCACTTAAGAATTCAGAAAGTTGCAAATAGGAGATGTCTTAAACAATATCGACTATTTAATTGCATAATCACATTAAACTAAACAAACCTTTAAAATGTTGAAAAGTGTGAAAAAATGGAGTTGGAATATTATAGTTACGCCATGGTAGATATAGCTACCTGAAATGTAACTTCTATATAACATTCAAAATAGTTTTTTTTAGTCATTTAAGAGACTAACCTTTTTTATTTATCTTGGGTTAATAACTTAATACTCCACCAAAAATAGCAATAGTTATGAATTGGTTCTATTCACCAACCAAGGGGAAATTTTAAACCAGATTGAAAATGCTTACTCATTCCCCTGCCATATTTTTGATATTTTATTTGTGTGCGGATCTAAGCTACATGTAAAGTAACTTCTATTCCCCTGTCATATTTATGATATTTTATTTGTGTGCGGATCTATGTTATGAGTAAAGTAAATTCTACATATTTGACAATTTTAAATGTAAAAAATTGCCCACACTGAAGTTATACGATTAACATATGCACAATAAGATACAATGCATGAGCTATTAGCAATATGAAGTTTATTTGTTATATTAAGACATTTTTTTTTCTCACCTAAGCTAAGTGTAATGTAACTTATACATATTTGACAGTTTAAATGTAAAAAATTACCGAGATTGAAGCTATACAATTAACATATACACAATAAGATAAAATATCCATGAACTGTAAGTAATATGAAGTTTACATGTTATATTAAGACAATTTTTTTCAACTTCTACATATTTGACAATTTTAAATGTAAAAAATTACCCAAACTGAAGTTATACAATTAACATATGCACAATAAGATACAATATGCATCAAATGTAAGTAATATGAAGTTTACATGTTATATTAAGACAAGCATTTTCTCATCTAAGCCAAGTGTAATGTAACTTCTAAATATTTGACAATTTTAAATGTAAAAAATTACCTAGACTGAAGTTATACAATTAACATATGAACAATAAGATATAATATGCATCGTAACATGAAGTTTACATGTTATATTAAGACAAATTTTTTCTCATCTAAGCTATGTGTAATGTAACTTCTACATATTTGACAATTTTAAATGTAAAAAACTACCAAGACTGAAGTTATACATATGTTAATTAGCATATGTACAATAAGATACAATATGCATATGTAAGTAATATGAAGTTTACATGTTATATTAAGACAAACTTTTTCTCATCTCATTAACTCTTATCTTATAGTTGGTGATGGATATAACTTTTAAAATTATGAGCCATCCTTTTCATATCTTATATTTAATGATGGATATAGATTGTAAAAGCATCAACCTTCTTTGTTATTTTATGTACGGTCAATTGAAATGGAGGTGCTCATAATTTTATTCAATATTATCTTGCACAACTGGGAATAAAATGATGTGGGGTGGTGTTTCTAGTGATTTTCAAACTTGTTTTAATTACCTAAATTTAGCCTATTTAAAGTAAATAGTTGCATTGACCATCTTATCCTCAAGTCAATAACTTTGCTTGAGGGCGTCTTCATTTTATGATGACATCCACCATCTTTGAAAATTATGAAATATTAGTTGTAGCTTGCACTAAGCGAACTATGTTGGCATGGAATCTTTTATTGTGTTTTTTACTTCGTGTCACAAATTTAGTAATATTTTATGATTCTTGGTTTCGTTTTCCATGCCAAGATTGGGTTCATCATGCCTTCTAGGATTTTTAGTTGTGCACACATCATATTGCTCACTTCTAATTGTATAAAAACAGAGAGTATGCACAATGACATGTAGTGACATGTGAGTGTCTATTTTACACAATGAAATGCTTGATTTTTTAACCCATTCCAATCCAGTTGGAAAAGAAAATAGTTGAGGAGCGACAATGACACAAGAAGGACTATCATTAAATGAAATTAGAGACTTTAGAATGCAACTCAAATTGTACCTAAATGTAAGGATAAGTATTTTTAGCTATTTGGTCACCGATGAGCATCGAATCATACTATGAAAAATTCCTTGCATTTTGAGAATTCGGTTGCACTTGCACTAATCCTCTGGAGCGGTTCCTTGACTTGCATGCAGATATACTTTTAGAAACAATCCTACTCCTACAATTCTTCCCTATATGGATCATCTTTGTCCTTGTATCTCCCTATTGATAGTTATTTGTCAAGGCAACAAAATATAACTCTCCAATTGCATCATCGCCTTTCAAAACAATGATTGGGTATTTGCAGGTGATTGCCGAACCAATGTCTCCTTAGGTCCACGAAATCCTTGATTTGTCTCTATGGCACAAACCTCTTTTAGTAATAAAATTATAAATCCCACCTCTGCATTCCTTGTCCCTGGCATACCAATTTTGTACAGTGGAATACTTCAACTCAACTCCCTTGGTGCAATAGAGATCCACTATGGGAAACAACTAGTTTATCTATTACCTTGTGTCTAAGAAACACCTTCTCTGTGGAAAGACAGTAACCTGAAACCTTAACCAGGGCGCTTACTAGAACTCCACATATTTTTGCCTATTTAATCCCCCTCCATTCAAATCAAGCCGAGTTGCCATTGCTTCGATATGGTTGGGTCGACCAACATTTATAAAGGAATAGAGTTAACCGTATATCTGTGACTACAAAAGTGTGATCTATCAAAATGGGAATATTCATACTAACTGAGACCCATCTCTCCACACATAAATTGTTCAAGCCCACTACAGCAAGAAAATTGTGTAAGGGTGACGTATTTGGGGTTTTGAGCGAGAGATCCAACATAATGAGGAATCCTCCAAGAAAGGAATTCACCGAAGTCCGATCCAAACTGCCTTTATCCCACCCTTGTAGATCTATCTCCAAATATCCACATAGTCTAGACTTTAGTGGCCTTCCACCAATTACCCCATTATCGGAAGGTTGTTCGTAGCTCCCAAAATTTGTGAACATTTGAACCCTGCCGAGATACTTCCTAACCAGATCAAGATAGCCGTAACTTGTGAACATTTTATTTGAACCCACCGCTAAACTTTAAATGAAAAAGAAAATAAATACCCAGATATCAACAAGCCAGAGCAAAATGCAGTGTTAAAATGTGATGTTGTAAGTTTTGAACATTTTATTTGAACCCAAAGCTAAACTTGAAATGAAAAAGAAAAGAAATATTTATAATGGAAAAAATAAAGAAATATTTATAATAGAAAAATAAAAGATATAGATTGTAATTGGGTTAAATGATTAATTTTTAATAAGAAATTTTTATTTTTGTGTTAGAGGCTAAATTAAAAAGAAGAAGAAGAAGTTAAAAGTGATATGGGGGATGAGTGTAAATATTTAAATATTGGCTCAATTAATAATAAAATTTAAATTAAAAAAAATAATAAAATTCATTTTTTGTTTTTGTGAATAGGATTTATTACAATACCATGGGCCAATGCCGCTTATTAATACCGCCAGTCCAAAAACCATAACTTATTTGATAACCAAAATATTTTACAATAATATGACAAG
The DNA here is from genome assembly GCA_000404065.3 of Pinus taeda. Lineage (NCBI taxonomy): Eukaryota > Viridiplantae > Streptophyta > Pinopsida > Pinales > Pinaceae > Pinus > Pinus taeda. The sequence continues at coordinate 130,997 of APFE030431004.1, forward strand.
AGTCTTAACCATGGATATTCACCCCCACATTACTGTATATATTATTAACTTGTAAAAAATAGGCTTTGTTACAATACCATGGATTATCAATACCACATGCTAAAAAATCATAAATTATTTCACAATCAAAGTATGTTATAACAATATGACAAGATTCTTAACCATGGATATTCACCCCCACTTTTCCATTGATGTTACGAGCTTGTGAATAGGCTTTATTACAATGCCAGATGCCAAAAAATCATAACTTTTTTTACAATCAAAATATTTTATAACAAGATGACAAGATTGTTAACCATGAATATTCACCCTCACTTTACCATGGATATTAACTTGTAAATAGACTTTGTTACAATACCATGGGCTAATACCACGACTTATCAAAATACAAGCCAAAAAACCATAACTTATTTCATAGTAAAAATGTTTTATTTTAATTTAATTTTATAACACTTTTTTAATTGAACCTAAAAGGAAAAATGTTACAATTTGAGATATATCTAAACCCTCTCCCTTCACAAATAAAAATATTCTTATAGAAATTAAATTAAGGTTTTAATAAAATTAAGCTAAGATGGATCTATGCTGGTTATATATATATATATATATATTATATATATATATATATATATATATAACCAAACATAGATCATCTTTAGCTAAGGAACCAAGGGATGAGAGCAAACAAAGTGACTAACAATAATAGATTAAATATAGTGCATGATTTTTTTAAGTTTTCATTATTTTATTTTCTTTGACATGATTGATCCAAAATATCGTTTAATATTTCAAAACCAACTAAGTTTTCTTAATTTATATAATTATTAAACACAATACAATGTGATCAAATTTAAGAGAGAGTTGGGGGGTGAAAAGGAGAGAGGGAGGGAGATAGTGAAAAATTTGGAGGGCAAAGAGAGAGAGAGAGAGAGAAAGAGAGAGTGATAGGGGGGAGAGAGAGTGAGGTGGGAGAGAGGGAGTGAGAGGAAGGAAGAGAGAGAAGGATAAAGGGAGAGACACAGAGAGAGAGTTGGAGTTGGAGGGGGAGAGAGAGGGAGGAAAGAAAAAAGACAGAGATAGAGGTGGATAGAGAGAGAGAGACACAGGGAGTGAGAAGGGAGATATGGAGAGAGAGTGAGGGAGAGAGGAGAGGAGGCAAAAGAGAGAAGAGGAGAGGAGAGAGAGAGATAGGGAGAGAAGGGGAAGGGAGAGAGATGGAGGGGAGATAGAGAAGGAAAGGGGAAGGGAGATAGTGATAGAGTTGTACATAAGAGAGATAGAGGGAGATGGGAGAGAAGGATGAGAGAGGAAGGAAGAGAGAGAGATTGAATTGAAGGGGGAATGAGAGGGAGGGAACAAGAAAAACATAAAGGAAGAAAGGTGGAGAGAGAGGGGGTGACAAGGGAGCCATGGAGAGAAAGTTAGGGAGAGAGGAGAACGGGAGGAAATAGAGAGAATGAGAGAGATAGAGAGGGAGAGAATGGGAAGAGAGAGAGGGAGAGAGAAAGGGAAGAGAGGGAGAGGGAGAGTGTTTATGTTTGGGGGTGAGATAGAGACAGGGAATAACAAAGAGACACAAATACAAATATAGATATTATATAGTATTATATAACCGACCTAGATCCATCTCGACCCCAAATCTATCAAGTGTCGAGAAGGACCCAATCTCTCGAGGTGCAAACCTTTCCCCAAGTTTCGCACTAAAAAAATAAGTTTGCACCTCGAGATATTGGATCCCTCTCGACGCTTGATAGATCCAGGGTTAAGATGGATCTAGGTCGGTTAATATGAAATTAAATTAGTTGTTATTTAATATTATAGTCTTAAAAATCAAATTTTTTCTTCAAATTAATTTCAAATTCGAAGTAGATCCAATTAGATTCAATGAATAGATTTTTAAAAAATACATAAAACATTTTTTTATTATTAAAAAATATATTTTTAAAAATTACAAATTATTAGAGATAAATAATGCAAAGTTGGCTCACCTGTACACCATGTGAGGATGAAGAAGTGTTTAAGGAAGGATAACCTTTCAACCACTTTTTAACAACCTTTCAATCCCCTATCACTCGTAGGTTTAGATTGTTTGACACAATTCAAATGACTAACATAAACAATTGATTCATATTATTGTAGTACTTGTTAGGTAGTCGTATTTTTGTTCCTAGACTAAATTAGTCATTCAAGTTAGTCATTTTTAGTTGGATTACTTATTAGCTAGTTATATATTTTAACTTGCGACTAAATTAGTGATATATGTTAGTCGTTTTTAGTTGGGTCACTTAAGATTGCTCATTTTTGGTAGTATTTCACTTGGAAAAATCTGTGGTGACTAATTTTTTTAGTCACCTAGTCACTAATTTCTCATTTTCTACTAGTGACAATGCCAGTTTCTCTTTCAAAATTTATCCCAAGTTAAAACCTTATTACTTATAGCTAACTAGAGAAATTAAAAAAACTTGCTTTTAATGGACCTTTCAACTTCCATATTGGCTTCCACCACCCATGTTCGTTTGTATCATCAATGAGAAACATGGCTTTGTAACCTATATTAGGAAAGCATTCACTTGATGGGTTATAAGGCCAAGCCAATGAATCATATTCATTCTTTAATTTTCTTCTAGTGTTCATATCAATGGTTTTGTTGCTTGTTCACCTCTCCTTCTAGTGCTAAACCCATGGTTTCCTTTCAGTGATGCCATAAAGTCTCTACTTGTGATGTAGTATATATGATATCAATGATTCCCTAATGGTTTATATTTTCTTTAATATCTTTAAAATGAGCGTGTTTATTTTTACACCCTATCTAGGGGTCAACCATTATCTTTCTACTTTAACCATTGCATATCTTTCAAGCTATTCATTTCCCTAATAGAGGGAAATCCAACACCAATGCTTCCCACATGATTGAAACATTTGGATAGGAATTATACCTCTACCTTTTGCGTTCTCCTATGAACAAAGGATCAATATATTTGGTTGAGATATGCTACTGCCATATACCATGAACCTTGATCAACATCCATAGGCTCATTATGGCCAAGGCTCTTCCAAAGTTGTGAATGATTTTTAATCCCTAACATCCAATGAATTTTGTTGTTACAATTCTTATCCATTTTACTAGTGGCATCTCTGTTTCCTTGCTTTTCTTCCACATGTAACTGAAACATTTTCTTCTTTTCTCTAATATACCAATTAGAATGTATTTTAAATAATGCCAATAGATAGGGGTGGCTTCCAATACAAAATTTACAAGTTAAACCCCCATAGATAACCAATGTGAATACCATCCTTAGAATCCACTCTCTACTTTTTTATACAATGAAGCACAATACTTACATGCACATTAATTGGATTTGAGTGCGAATCCCAACCAATTGATGCCTTAGCTAAATTATAATACTTGAAAAGGAAATATTTGGGCCAAACCATTATTCATTTATTAGAGAAACCATTAAAAATAAATAAAATATTTTTTACATATTTATTTCCATGCTTATAGCTTCCCAAAAGAGAGAAATTATTTATTTAATATAAACAATTGCTCTAATTGCTCTAATATAACTAGCTCCAAGTAAAAGGACATCATCTACAAAAAAAACATCTGAAGAGATTTTGCTACCAAATTTTATTCTTTAAATTTCCCATTTCTCTTGTAGGATTCAATGATCCTCGTTGGTCCTTTAGCTACTAAAAGGACCATAAGAGGGCATAATTTACACCCTTGCGTAGGGGCTCAAATGGGTTTGGATAATTTTTTAACAAACCCATAAACTAGGTTAGAAAAAGAGGATAAACTCAAGCATTCTTCATCCAATTGACATCACAAAGTCTAAACATAGAATGAAGTAAAATTAGTATATGGAATAACCATCACAAAGTCTAAACATAGAATGAATTAAAATTAGTATATGGAATAACCAACTAATCTTGTCACAAGTCTTTGAAAAGTTAAGCTTTATAACCATTGAAAAAGAATATTGTTAGTCTAAATTGAATGTAAACCTTCTTGGGATACTCCCACCACATCACGAATTTGCCTATTTTCTAGAAACCCAAAGTGTTCCATAAAAATTGCATTAGAGAGGACTATCTTGAGTCTCCAAGCTATCACCTTTGTGATAACCTTATTGACGTAGTCACATAGGAAAATGATGAAAATCATCAACGGATCTTTGCAAATCCTTTTTAGGAATAAGTGCTATAAAATTGAAATAAATTTACCTAGCACATTACTTGAGACTCTTGATTCCTTAGCAACTACAAATACATTCTCCTATGACCACTCAAATAATAGTGCTTAAAAAAGTCCATTGATCAACCATATTGTGTTGAGATTTTTCCTTTTTAAAAGTCCAATAATTCCTCTTTTGACGCTTTTGCACACAAATAATCATTTATTGCTTGATCTACTTAATCTTGGAAATAATTCCATAGTACAAATGATTTTTGCTATGTTTACCATATTTGGAACTAAACATAACTAGGAGAAATGGTTAACTACAAGCTATGCAATTTCTTGTAAAGTGAAAGCCTTGATGCCACCAACCTTTAGCATTTCCCATTTCGTGTTCTTGTGCCTCATTCATTTCTCAAAATTTTGAAAGAAATTCATATTTTGATCTCCTTGTCCCAACCATAGAGCCCTACTCTTCAATCTCCATTTAGCTTCCTTGTATTCTAATAATTTTCATTTTTGGTGCTCCAACACATTTAAAGTTTCTTTCTCTTCATTTAAAAAAATCCCACTAGTATTTCCAACAATTTTGCAATCTTTCCCTCAGTATTAGAGATGTCTATTTGGGAGTTATTACATTAATTTGGCCCACTGCATTGTGGCCCTTTTCTTCCTCATAATAAATTTTCCTCCACTCATTTTTAATAAGCAACATGAATTCTTCATCTTTGTAAATTGAAGGGGCATATAGGATTTTTACCATATTTTCCCTGAATTTGGAAGTAGATTGAGACATGTCCTAAAATAGCCCTCAAATCGATCTAGGAGCTAAGCTTATATACTCTTTCCAAGACTGAACTTTGGACACTAAACAATGGTCCAATTTTTTTGAAGCCCCTTCCTTTCAAAAATGAAAAATTACTCCAAGTTGGGTTCAAATCAATTGGATTTGGATCACAAAGAGTGGTGGCTTGTATCTTGTAGACAAGAAAATTTGACAAAGGGTCCAATCATGAGGTATCACCCCAAGTTTCTTAGCACAAGGAAAATTTAATCTTCTTCCATTATAAAAAATTTCTTCTTTAGATTTTGAAGACTAAAGTTTTTTTTTTTTTTTTTAATAAACATGCATGTTAGAGTAAGCTCATATATATTTCCCACTAAAAATACCATCCCTAATTCCTTTTGACATCAATTCAAGATTCTAGAGGGAATAAACTTTGAATTTTTCAGAGAAAAAAACCAAAAACAAAATAAAATCAAAAATATTTTCCATGATGTCACCTAATTTCTAGACCAACCTATAATATAATTGGCACAAAAGCCTAGTTTTTTTCAAAAAAGTAGATAGAACACTAAACACATTGGCAGAAAATCCGATGGCGGAATCCAACGTTACGGATAAATCAGAAAAACTACTGAAAGTTAATGTTTTTTTTAAATCTTGACGGTCGTCCACCATTATTTCCTTTACCGTTGAATATCTGACATTAATATGCAGGATATTTAATAGGGTACAAATATATACACGTAAGATAATGGGTGAAAATGTGAAATTGGGTTACACTTTTTGCCCTCTTTTGAGAAAAAATATCACTTTTAGAAGTTCTTCAACTTTTGATATGCCAACACAATTTTTTTATTTAGAATTTCATTTTACAATAAAAAGAAAACTTGTCAGAAATTTTATTGGCTCTCTATTGCTTATTTTTTAGAAATTTTTAATTCATATTTGATATGTCAACTTAACAATTGTTTGGCTGTGTGTTCTTTAAAAATCAAGGGATTCATAAAAAGTCATGTTTTTTGGCACTAATCTATTCTTTGTTAACATGAAGTTTTTGAAACAAAAAAGTGTTGCAACAATTTAGACATTCTCTATTTCGATATGGTTATATTTACAAAACCAACTAATGCACATCATAATTACTAGAATTTTTTGAATTGAACTAGTATGAAAAAACTGTAGATTTTGAAGATGTTTAACATAGCGTCATGTTTCTCAACATATTAGTTAAAAAATAAAAATATAAAATCTACCCATTAAAGAAGATGGACCAACATAATGCACTATAAATTTTTCATATTTTTTTTACAGTGTATTTTGGAAGAAGCAAAATTTTGATTTCACTGAATCATTATGACCTTCAGAATTTTTTTGCACAAATTTTATTAGAAAATTAGTTAAGATTAGCAAATATCAATGAAATTCCATAAAATTTATATCTACTCGAAGTAGATTCAATTCTGGAAATGCTGGTATTAGCTCTGAAAGTAAATTCACCATATTTGATGGAGTTTAACCATTCCAAAGTTGGAGAAAGGTGATCAGAGTCGAGTTGTTGCAAAGTTCCAGGTTTTTGGCCAAATAAAAAAAATATCCAGTTGAAATTTTGTTTTGCGCAAATGGACGTTAAAATAAACGAAATTATTATTATTATTATTATTATTATTTTTTTATTTTTTATTATTTTATTTATATTATTATATTATATTTATTTATTTTTATTTATTTTATTTATTTATTATTTATTTTATTATTATTATTTATTTATTTATTTATTTATTTTTTCGGTCGAATTTTTTTAACAGTTTGGCCAAAAAACTATGCCCATTTTTCCATTGGTCACAAAATTGAAATGGTGCGATTCTCCAAAAAATTGTTTCGGCCAAACACTATAAATAAACTTGGTCGAAACATTATTTTCGCACTCACATTCCTCATTTGGGCTAGATTTTTAAAGTACAAGTCTTTTGGACTGAATTTTGAAAGTGAGTTTTTTGGGCTAAATTTTGAAAGTATGTCTTTTGGGCTGAATTTTAAAAATGAGTTTTTTGGGTTGAATTTAGAAAGATAATTCATTTTGCTGGATTTTGAAAATGAGTTTTTTTGCTGGATTTTGAAATTGACTTTTTTTGGGTTTGATTTTAAAAATCTACATAGATTGAATTATCATCGGAAATCAAAGAAATTGCAATAGAAAATATGATCGAATAAGAGACATCGAGGCTCGTAGAGAATACTCGAGAAACTATTACAAAAGAAAAAAGGAAGAACACTTAAATATTGAAAGGGCAAATCAATCTCAACAAGAAATTGAAGCATATATGTAAATCTAGATATTATAAATGATATTTAAAATTTAATAATGTATTGTGAAATTTAATTTTTATTTGATGAAGTAATTTGATAAATATTTTGCAATGTAAACAGAGAGAGATTTTCCTCATAACATTGATGATGTGATTGAAAATGTTGAAAGACAAAGTGAAAAAGATAATGAACCAATGATTGATGATGTTGAAAGAGATTCAAGTGAAAAAGTTGAATCACCATTAGGTATGTATATATATGTCATGTGTATTATTGAAATTATACATATTTATTAGTTTCAATTTCATTCAATTATATATTATATATATATAATATATATATATATATATATATATTAATTCTCATATGTGCATATGAAATAATTATCGATGATGAGATGTTAGAAAATGTTGACAATGATACATATGGAGATAAAAATATTGATCATGTTATACGATATCATATTAAGCTCATTATTTATAAGTTATTTAGAGATGAAATGTGACAGTTCAAGCTCAAATTTTGAGAGGCCTCTTAACATCAAAGAAATTAAAAGAAGCTACAACACTATTGGGTATTCAAAAATCAACGAAAGATAAAAAGGTGAAGGAAAATGTGATTCAAAATATAAATAGTGCTCTAAAATCAATTGGGAGATCTAGAAAAAAAAGTGATCTAGATGCACGTAGAGCAATACAAATGGCAATGGTTTCATCAAGTACTAAGAAAATCGTTTGGTAAAATTTATAGCAAAAACATTAGGGACCTCATGAAAAACATTGCACAAACATAGGAAATTTCGATTGCAAATAGATGCAAACAAGGAGCTGGCTTGTTGGACAGTTATTTGTAGGAAACCATACAAAGATAGACTCGGAGAAGATGTTAAAAAAATAATATATGAATATTGGATGAAAAATTCATTTGTTTCACCAAAAGTAAGGGATGTGATGCGGCGAAGAATAACATGAAATCAATATGAAGAACTTGCAAAAGATATTTCGGACACCACTCAGATAGAGTTGTTCAATAAGTTCATAGAAGAGAATTGTGGAATTAATGTCTCAATTAGTACCTTTGTGCAACAAAAACCATGGTATGTTAAACCTATCATTGTATGCGACACTTGTTGTTGTCATTATCATGTGGAATTTCAATTATATTATGACACCTTCTTTAATTTTGGTAAAACATTTTGGAAAAATTCACCTCCTCCATCCATTATCCATGATTTCATATTGAAAATTCTACGTGGAAGAGAACATCATGAATTATTTTACCAAAAGAAATGCGTTGACAGTAAAAAAATGTGATCATTGTGGAAATTTGACTTTGTTTCATGAAAATATCCTATTGATATGAATGATCAATCAATGTCCAATATAAAATGGAAATGGAAGAGATAATAATATATCCATACATCGATTGGTTCAAATAGTAGTACAAGTGCTAAAATGATTGATTTATAAGAAGAAGAAACTTCTGTGATAGAGTTTTTGAAGAAGTTTGAGACATAAATTGATAAATACACCAAGCATTCTTATAGAGCTCGATGGGAGGACCTACAATTCAAAAAATCTCGTGAAATTTTTCCACGAGGGACCATTTTGTCAATAGGTGAATTTGTAGAAAATTACACATTTGTTGCACAAAATGAAATACAAAGTGAATATTATCATTCTGACCAAGTCTCTATGCTTGTCCATTTTCTATATAGATATGCTGAACAAAAGGTTGATCATATAAAAAAGCACCAGTGAGAATCAACATGTTATTAAAGAATATCACTTTTATATCAACGATGATCGTACACATGATACACATTTTGTACAACATTGCTTTGATAAGATTTATGACTCATTGAAATGTCATGGAATAAAATTCAATGAACATTGGATATGGTCAGATGGATGCATAGGTCAATTCAAATCTTCACAATCATTATTTTGGTTGTGTTGTCTTCATATTAAAACCAACATTAAACATTGTTGGAATTTCTTTGAGACTAGTCATGGAAAAGGAGAACATGATGGTGCAGGGGCATGTATAAAACAAGCACTTCAAATATATCAAATGGACCACTCTGCAAACCAACTTGTCTTTGCTGGACAAGTTGTTCAATGGTGCATTTCTGCACTAAGCCATGAGACCTACCAATCAAGGGAGGTACGCAGGTACGTACATATATACATTAACTTGTATATTTTTTTTAATACATAATAACTTTTATTAATTTTCTAATTTTAAGCATTTATAAATTATATAGTTTAAATGATATCATGGTGATTATCTTTGATATATAAATTGTATTTTAAATAACATGTTTAAATTTACTATAGGTTTTTTTGGGCATATTGTAGTCCAAGATGTAGATAGATCAATTATATATGAAGCTGAAACAATAAGAGAGACACAAAAATTGCATTTAATTAAAACAAAGGAACATCGAAATGTGTTTGCATTTGATAAAAGAAAATAATTTTGTTTTTGTCCTGTTTGCATAGAGGAGACACAATTCAATGACGTTTGTGAAAACAATATGCATGTAAAATCTTGACAACATACATAACTAAATACAAAGGGGAAAATGTTGGTTGCAAGCTTTGAAAAAATGGAATCATAGGAGATTATAGTGTCATCTAAAGGTGATTGAGTTTCTAATCTTGTTAGAGAAGGTAACATTTCAATTGATTTCAAAGGATATATATATGTGTGTGTGTGTGTGCGTGTTTTATGTTTTTAAAATCATTGTATATAAGTATCTAGAAAATAGTTAAAATGTAGATCTAAACAGATAATAAAATCAAGTCCATGTTGATAACTAATTTATTTTTAATTATGATTTGAATTTACACTTGTTTTATTGTGCAAGAGATGTTTTTGTTGTAGTTGCACCCATTAACAACATAGAAAATGTCAAGTATTATTTGATGCAGTGCACTGAACGAAATATGAATTTATTGGAAGACTACGATGATACTGATTTTATATATGAAAGAGGGTCTATTATATTGAAAGGTTATTTTTCCAAGAAACTCATCAAATTGAGAGTAATGTTTACTTTCAAGACTATCAACCTGATGCCATAAGTTGTAAATATAGTCACTTGGTGTGTGCAACGCGCATAAAGTTGATAGAAGTTCAATAAAAAAAATGAAAGTTAAAAAATAGAGAATGACAAAAGCTGACCATGCACAGATCATTGAGGATAGCATTCCATTAGAATTTTTTTAATTGAGCTGCCCAACAATTTCTTCTCCTTGTATTCATCTTCGGGAACTTAGAGTTCAAGTACATTGTTAGCCTTTATTTTTTAGCACTCTTAAGTTGTCCATTCTAGCTAATACTAAGTATTACAAAATTGTTTTCATTAATATGGTATGACTTTGTTGTTAAGTTAAAAATAAATTCAAAGATCTCCCAAATACTACTATAATGTAAGGATGTAGCATATCACAATTTTCTTGTTTGTTGTTGATTTTACAACTATAAGCTTTTCATTTATTTTTATTTTTTATGGACCATCATTTTATCCTTTTAAATATTTGTATTACTATCTTAGTACCATGTTTTATAAAGCAATTTTATAGTATGTTTTCATGAACAACTTTATATTGAAAGTTAACTATCAACCGACATCCATAGTAGCCTTTCTATACATGTATGCAAGATGTATACCAAATTTTATAATGCAATTTTAAGTTATGATTGTTTTAGACATCTACAACATTATAAGATTCATTCAAATGCAAAATTTACCATGTTTTGTACTTTGCATTTTTTCTAAATTCATTAAATAACTTGACAAAACATCTTTAAACAAAACCTAAGAATCATTTACTAACATTATAAGAATGATCATGCAAAATATACCAACTAAATGCAATTTACTTTCATTGCTACATTTTCATGAATTTAAATACATGTAAAATCTTTTTAAGCATCAAACCATGCATCATGCAAATTGTATCATATTTTATAATGCAATTTTATAAAATGTTTGCATGAACAACTTTATATTAAAAGTTAACTATCAATCAAAATCCATAGCAGCCTTTATATACATAAATGCAAAATGTATACCATATTTTATAATGAAATTTCAAGTTATGATTGTTTTAGACATCTACACCAAATTATAAGATTCATTCAAATGCAAAATGTACCATGTTTTGTAGTTTGCAATTTTAATGTATTAATTTAAATAGCTTGACAAAACAACTTTAAACGAAACCTAAGAATCATCTACTAGCATTATAAGAATGATAATGCAAAATGTACCAACTAATGCAGTTTTACTTTCAATGCTACATATTCATGAACTTAAATACATGTAAAACCTTTTAAAGCATCAAACCATGCATTAAGCAAATCGTACCATGTTTTATAATGCAATTTTATATTATGTTTACATGAACAAATTTATATTATAAGTTTACTATCAATCGACATCCATAGTAGCATTTATATACATGAATGCAAAATGTATACCATATTATACAATGCAATTTTAAGTTATATACATTTACACAAAGTTATAAGATTCATTCAAATGCAAAATGTACCATATTTTGTAATTTACAACTTTACTAAATTCATTAAATAATTTGACAAAACATTTTAAAACAAAACCTAAGAATCATCTACTAACGTTATAAGAATGATCATGCAAAATGTACCAACTAAATACAAATTTACTTTCATTGCTACATATTCATGAACTTAAATACATGTAAAACCTTTTTAAGCATAAAACCATGCATCATGCAAATTGTACCATGTTTTATAATGAACATGCATAAACAACTTTTAAAAGTTAATTATAAACCAACATCCATAGTGGCCTTTCTATACATGAATGTAAAATGTATACCATATTTTATAATGCAATTTTAAGTTATGATTGTTTTAGTCGTCTACACCAAATTATAAGATTCATTCAAATGCAAGATGTAACATGTTTTGTAATTCTCAATTTTACTAAATTCATTTTAAATAACTTGACAAAACAGTTTTAAACAAAATGTAAGAATCATCTACTAACATTATAAGAATGATCAGGCAAAATGTACCAACTAAATGAAAATTTACTTTCATTGCTACATATCCATGAACTTAAATATGTAAAACATTTAAGTATCAAACCATGCATCATGCAAATTGTACTATGTTTTATACTGTAATTTTATAAAATGTTTGCATGAACAACTTTATATTAAAAATTGACTATTAACTATCAACTAGCATACATAGTACCCTTTGCATACATGAATGCAAAATGTATACAATATTTTATAATGCAATTTTAAGTTATGATTGTTTTAGACATCTACACCAAATTATAAGATTCATTCAAATGCAAAATGTACCATGTTTTGTAATTTACAATTTTACTAGATTCATTTTAAATAAATTGACAAAACAACTTTAAACGGAACCTAAGAATCATCTACTAACATTATAAGAATGATAATGTAAGATGTACCGACTAAGTGCAAATTTAATTTCGTTGCTACATATTCAAACTTAAATATGTAAAACCTTTAAGAATCAAACCATGCATCATGCAAATTGTACCATGTTTTATAATGCACAATTATAAGAATCATCATGCAAAATGTACATAAACTCCAAAATTAGCATGTATTAAATCATAATAAAGAGTTCTATTTAAAATATGTCCAAAATTTGTATCATTATAAAAGTAAATATATGTAATAAAAATTTGTTAAATAAAAATATGCATCAAAGAGATCAATTCATAATAAAGAAGTAAATATAATATAAAAAGACTGTCAAACAAAAAGTTGCATCAAAGAGAATCTCGAGGAAATATATGATCTATCAACATCCTCGTGATCTCATCATAATCATGGGTGCCCTACACATGTGTAGTTGCATATATACATAAGATTTTGTACTTCAAAATTAATTTTTAATGTTTTAAAATTAAATGAGAATATAAGATCATCAAAACAAAATTATAAAAAGTTTCCAATTCCATTCAATACCTCATGGTGTTCCCCCTCCATTGCGCCCTCGTGGTGTTCGCCATGCATTGTTCCCTCATGGATAACCTGTACATGTAAATATATTAAAGATTTAAAATTTCACATGAAAATGAATAAACTCGCAATATTAAAAAAATCAAGTATCAACTTCTTCCAATTGTCTAGATGATTCAATTCCTGTAACCGACCCAAGTTTCAAATTCCATGCAATACCTTATGTTGTTCCCCTTGCATTTCTCCCTCATGGATGCCCTGTAAAATACATGTACATTTATAGATTAAAAATTTAAAATTGCACATGAAAATGCATAAACTTGCAATATTAAAAAAATTGTTAAACAACTTTTTCAAATTGCTTAGATGATCCTATCCCCATTTCCAAGTCCATTGCTAAAGTCCCTGGAGATTAGAAACCGTCTGCACAAATCTAAAATTTGAAAATTTTGAAACTGTGATATGGAGATCTCATTTTTTAATGAAACTTGCTTCAATTTTTAACAAAACAAAAGCGAAATATTCAATGGTTGTGACAAGTGAATATTTGACACATATCCTCATAGGAAGGAAGAGGGTGGGATTATGTCAAAAACACCAGATGGAATCAGAATATGTTAACATTTAATTATATATATGTAATTATTTCTTTTAAAAATGTCCTTACGATACCCATATAGTAAAAGTAGAATAATAGTATCAACATGAACTCTTAAAAAAAACTAACATCTCTCAACATATCTTGGTTGGAACCTGAACTTGGACTATGATATTATCAAAATTTTCGTTCAACAAACGAGTTAACTGCAAATGGTGAACATATGATACATTTGTGTTAGATTATATCTAAAAAAGTTAACAAAATGTATGTAAATCCACATTAAAACATACATTACATTACATTACATTAAGATATCCACCCTAACCATTAACACATACCAATCCCACACCCTTTTCCTCATGACCAATTAGGTCCTGCCAACCATCACGAAAACCCTTCTCATAAGCTTTATCATCCTCAGTATTGATATTATCTATCCACTCATCTGTTTTATATACAAAATTAGCACGTGCATCAGCTCGTGCTCTTTTTCGATTTAGACCAACATCAATTCTAGTCAATGAAGTTTGGATGTTGTCTATAATGGCATCCCTCCTTCTCGACCAACTTCAGAAGTGGCATCCATATCCAATTGCAAAGTTACAAGATGAGGAGGTGTTGTGGTATCCAACAACCCCACATTTGTTAATGATAGTAGTTAATATTACATTTATAAATGGGGACCCTTAAAAAGTTTCATCTAAAAAACAAAACTTAGCATTTAGTCATTTCTTTTATTTTTTGAATAAAGCAAAGATAACAATCAAAACCTTTTTGGGAACTACTAAAGACTTACCTTTTCATATATAGCATGTCTAAAACCCACCAAAGGACCTTTCTAAAAACCCTCCAAAATCAAGAAAAATGATTAAATAAGGGCTCCATGGTCTAAATTATCATAAAATTCGACGAAAATAGAAGTCCTTAAGATTTTTTAGGCTTAAGTCTCGCATCACATATCACAACTTATAAAGAACTCTCTCTTAAAATTGATATAGCGAAATTTGTGAGTTGTGAAAATGCGATGGCGCTTTGACTTTTATCACATTGCATTTTGGGCATTCAAGCAAACGCTTTGCACTTACCATCAGCTGAAATTGCGAAATGCGATTGGTGCTCGGACCCACACCTTAGAATATTAAAAGTAAATATTTCGAGTCCGTCAAGTCTATTGCATAGGATAAACCTAGCGATTAACTATACGAGAAGAAACTAACGAACAACTCGAATCTCGCATCTCGCAGACACACAATAGGAGGTAGGAATGCTAAAAGGCGCATCTTGTAATATTGCGATCTGAGATATTGCTTCACAAATCAGACAATCACTATCATTATAGTACAATGGCTTGCCACCCTAGAAGCTTTCATCCTATTTTACAACGCAAACATTTATGAGCAATAAAGCTAAGCGATAACGAATCATTAGTGGGCATTAATGGGAAATAACTGCATTTATGTGTGAAAATCCATTCAGCTTGATACAATATCTTGTTATGTGCGTTCAAATAATGCTTCTTTTACCACCTTTACAAGCTATCTGCATTATTTCATTTTTACGTTCATCTTTGAGTGTCCGATAGTTGTTGTTCTTCATTTCAGGAAAAACCTGCAGAGAAGAGCGTTGAGAAAAATGGGGAAGAAATGCAAGGCTGTAGCCTCTGAGAAGATAGAAATGACTCCCCTATACACAGATACCACATGCAGCAGAGAGGGAGGAACCTCTACATGGGAGGCTATCAACACACTGGAGGAGGAATAACTGATGATTATGGAAACAAATGTTAAAGTTGACAGATGAGATTCCTCAGACGTTTCCATGCTAGAGACGAATTGCTCGTTTTTGCACCGTATAGCTGCTCGGCCAAAGATAATCCCTTATACCGACATGGTAAAATGGGTTATCGATGAAGCTGACATCTCAAACAGAGAATTCAAGGCGAGAAGCCAAGGGGTCATCGGATCTTTTACCCTGGACAACCTATGGCTTATGTACCACCTACCAGAGCCACAAGTAATCTACAACAGGAAATTCATAGAGAAGTTTGCTAAAGAGAACAATGACCCAGCAGATTGCACCCGCGCCTGGTCAAAAAATGAAGAGAAAATCAAGAAATACAAAAATGGTATGTACACTAC
Organism: Pinus taeda; assembly: GCA_000404065.3. Lineage (NCBI taxonomy): Eukaryota > Viridiplantae > Streptophyta > Pinopsida > Pinales > Pinaceae > Pinus > Pinus taeda. Next base: position 147,015 of record APFE030431004.1, read on the forward strand.
TGCGTCTATTTGTCCCCCTTATAGTTTTGTAGGGCTGTGTTATGTAGACTGTTTAGCAGACCAGATAGTACTAAGTTCTCCCCAGAGTGGTGGTTGTTAATAGATGCAGTCGTTAATGCAACTATAATGAATTGGGCCCAGATCTTGTTAGACAATTTAGCAAAAGCAATTATCGAGTATAGAAGGAGAAGAAGTATTGCTTCAAGGGTTTACCCTCCATTTTTTATGAGCACCTATGTTATGGATGTTATTTGTTTTAGTTCAAAGTTCCCCATCATGGGATGGAAATGGATTGTTCGAAATCCACTTCCCATTCACATGTACCACAAGGTCATGTGGGAATCCAATTTTCAACCACATTTTTTTTCAGGATTTTCCATGGAGTTATGCTTCTTATTCACAAGCGGCTATATAATCAAGATGCCCCCAAGTTTTCCCAAGAAGCTGAAGTTGAAATCCTCCTGGTGGCCAGATGGTTCGGGGAAGAAACATTTACATATATTAGAGTTTTGGCAGCATCACCTCCCCCCACATCCTACCATACTATGTTCCAGATAAATTGATGGCTAGGGACATAGCCTATATGATAGCTAGTGAGGGAGGAATAAGCCATACACTGAAAGAGTAAAAAAAGGCCATTTGGCTTGCATTCCCTATACAGTGAAAATCATTTGCACTACATGACCTGGGACACGTGTTCAAAGAAGCAGAGAACATGCTATCTCTATAATTACCCAAATTCCCTGGACGACAATATGACCTGTTTGGCACTGTCAAGAATTTCACCACTTCGATGAAAATAAAAGTATTCACTAATGAGGAGGATGTTTTTGATGATATCTTTTTGCAGAAAAACACCTTTACAGAGGTGAAGCATATGGCACAACTACTTTTTGACCATGAAGATCTGGAAAAGTTTTACAATTACAGAGAAAGAAGGCTGGCAATGGTACCATTAGACCAATTATTACTTTAACCAATAAGGGAGCCTACTCCGAGTGTGACTATAGAAGATGAATCCAAAGAAAATTCCAAATCCAATTCTAGGGTAGAGTCTCAAGAAAAATCTATCGGGGAATCATGACAGTCATCACAAAATGGAAAAAGCAGAAGCATCGAGTCAATAAAGGATATAACCCAATCTACACAGAAGATAGTTGAAGAAGCTTCAACTAGCAAGCAGGTTGAAATCCCTACTACCTCTGCACAACCAGTAAAACCCACGATAATTGACTTAGAGGAAGAGTGGGATAATTTTAATAAAAGTCTCAATATAAAGGAATAGGTGCCAGAGTTGCAAACTCCACAACAGAAAACAACTCTGGAAATTACAGTGGAAGAAACTGCAAATGAACAAGAAGTAGAGCATATCCCTGTTATCCCCACCTCCGAAATAATTTTGGGAATTAAAGAAATACCCCCTCTGGATGTATTCTATAGTCCACAACATAAGGCAAAGAAATAAAATAAAATTAGACTCTATAGTTGTTACTACCCCTGAAAATGAACTAATGGATGTTCTATGGAAGGACTCATCTACCAACCTAACTAGACTCTCGTAGTTTGTAGGTGGTTATGCTACGTCGACCATAGACAAAGCAAAAAAAGTCCAAATGTTGCTTAGAGAAAAAGAAAATAAAATAACGTCGCTTTAGCAACAATTACAACAAGTCAAATTTGACCATCAATCATAGATACAGTTCGACAAGCTTCAATAGGTATTTGAATAGATGCAAATAGAACATCAAACCAACTTAGCCGAGAAGGAAGCACAGGTGCAGGCAATAACTGATTTACATAAAGACGATCCAAAAATTGATCAATTTATTTTTTTTGACAAAAATGATTATTTTTTTTAATTAGAAATCAGCAAAGTAGCTGCCGAGGACTTAAGCATTGATACATTGCAGATCCTTGAAACAGTCAGTAGGGACAGAGAATTGGAAAAGCCTGCTGAGAGATTTACATTGTGGTTGCAGAAAGAGGAATGAGGGAGGACTTGATTTGTTCCAGAATGGCTACTTTTGTGCTTGCAGAGAGGAGACCCTCCGCGCCAGAGTGCCGGATCAATTCGTGAATCACTGCAATTTCTTTTTGAATTGCTTGGCAGATTGCTGTGTGATCATGAATTCCAAGGTTGGAAAAAAAAGAAAAGTGGAACTAAAACTCTAAAATTACGGGTAGATAAATGGTATCGGGTCCTGGTTTAGCTCGGAAATCGCAATCGGAAAAGGGCGGGGGGAGGACCATCACAACAGGATGCGATGGGGGCCGGAAGCGAAAAGGCAATAGATTGAAAAAAATGAGAGGTCAGGTCCGGGCTCACATCGCGCATCGCATATCGTGAAGGCGGAAGGAAATGCAATGGATGGGAAATGCGATGGGGTGGATGCGAAAAGGCTATAAACTGGAGTAAAAGAAGGGTTGGGTCCAGGCTCTCTTCACGCATCGCATATCACAATGGCGATTGGTTAAAGCTTTGGATGGGAAATGCGATGGACCAGATGTGATGGGGCGGGTGTGATGCAGAGCGATGGGGCAGATGCGATGTGGATGCGATGGGCAGATGCGAAGCGACAGGTGCGGTAAGGCATGAGACTCGAAAATATTGAAGTACAGAGGCCCATATGTCTCCAAAATTAAGGAATGCTGCAGTTTGTTTCAACCTCATTGACGAATAGGGATCTCCTGCTTCGGAAAGAGGCTAGGTTGGTTGCCAGATCTACCTGTGAGTTTAACTTTCTCAACACATGATAGAAGGAGATTTTTTGAAACTTGGGCAACACAAGTCTAATTTTTTTGAGGATGGGGGCTAACTACACCTGAGAAGGGATCTTTTGAGAATTCATAGCCCGAATAATTACTCTGGAGTCTCCAAAGACTGAGATGGAGAGGAGATTCCTCTTAAGAGCCATATTTAGACCTTGCCACAGAGCTAGAGCCTCCACTCTATTGTTGGTTTCATGCCCCAGTCCCCAAGCAAAGCGCATCTCGGTTGAGTCGTTTGGGCTTAAGATAACTCCACCTCCACTCACCTTTCCTGAGTTGCCTTTAGAGGCCCCATCGAAGAAAAGACAATGGTCATCCAAAGCAGATCTCCATTTGATGAATTCCTGTTCTTCCAGACGGATTTCCCAGTGAGAAGAGTCTTTAGTAGGAGGAATGGGTCCTTTCTGATGATTAGGGACAAGCTCTTTTAACCATTGATCTTCCTCGCTGTCTAGAGTCATGCCATTTCTTATGTTGGGTTTGGTTTCTAAAGCCTCCCCCAACAGGCCTTTGATCTTATTGATAATTCTGACCGGGTTGCAACTCTCCCCCCTAAAAATTATGTTGTTCCTCTCCAGCCACAGTTTCCAGCATGTGAATTTGGGAATCCACATCCAACCAGTCTTGAGAAGGTTTTTATTGGAGAGACAAAAGGGGGATAATTTGTCCCAGTTTCGAAGAAGGTCCTGGATATTTCCTAGAAGCTCTATATTGTCAGGTCCTAACAACAAGACACCCCTCCAAAATTCTTGAGCAAAAGGGCACAATAAGAACATGTGATTAGCTGTTTCTTCATCTGAAGCAAAAAGAGGGCATCTGGAGGGACCTGCCATTCCACGCTTTCTCAGGTTATCTCCAGTGAGGATACTTCTATGCGCCATAGTCCAGCAAAAGAAGTCAATTTTGGGGAGAGCAGGAAAAGACCAGATAGATTTCCATTGAGTTGGCTCTGGGGGGACGCTAGGGACAACCATCAAACTTTTATAACCTTCTGCTGCTGAGTAAGACCCTGAAAGAGAACCCCACCCTCTTTTGTCCTTAGAAGGGGCCTTTAGGGGGGATTTTCCTTGGAGCAGATCCAACAATAACTTGGCTTCACCATCCAACCAATGAGGGACATCCCCTAGATTCCAACCATCCCATAGGCTTTCTGCATCATTTGTCCATTTAGAGATGTCCCAAAGGGTTTCCAGATTGCTGGCTTGAAGCCAAACTCTGATATTTTCCAGATCTACCGTCTGATTCAAGGGTTGATCTCCAAGAATCGAGTCTTCCCAGGTTTTTATTTTTTTCCCATTACCTGGGATCTAATAAAGCTTATGACTGAACTATTTCATAGCTGTGAGACAGAGTTTGAAAACTGGGGATCCTTTGGATATTCTAGGAGGCTGGTCCAAACACCTCAAACGCTACCCATGAAAATATTTTTTCCACAGAACTCTCTTGCTCCAACTAGGATTCCCGAAGACAATGTTCCAGAGGAGCTTGGAGCCCAGAGCAAGATTTTGGGCTACCAGATCCCGCATTTGAAGACCTCCTTCTAAGAAAGGCTTCTTAATAGTGTCCCAATTTACTAAATGAATCCTTCTTTCATTATTATTCCCTCCCTCCCACAAAAAGCTTCTAAGCAGACCATCCACTTTACTGATAAAGGCTTTAGGAGCTAATAGAATGGAATTCTGATAAACCGAGAGGCTTATGAGAACATATTTCATTAGGATTACCTTCCCAACATTATTCAACCAAGAGGCTCCCCAAGCTTGTATTCCGGAGTTTTAGCTTGTCTAGCAGGGGCATCCAGTGAGCTACCTTAGGATTTGATTTGAAGATTTGGATCCCAAGATACTTAAATGACTCCCAGGTCAGGTTTCTTTCCATTTCTAAAATCCTTGCTATGTATGTCAAATCCTTAGTCGAGCAGTTCCATCCAAAGATCGTGCTTTTTAGATAGTTAATCTTGCTGCCCGAAACCTCATTATAAATTTCCATCTCTTTCTTGAAGGTTCTAGCAAAATTTATGTTAGCTCCTCCTAGTAATAAAGTATCATCAACAAACTAGGCATGATTTATGTCTTTAACATTTTGAGCCATTCTCAGGCCTGGAAGGGTATGGATCTGTTGACAATAGTCTAGTTGGAAGTTGAGCATCGAAGCTTGAATGGTGTAAAGAAGTGGGGACAAAGGACAACCTTGTCTTAGCCCCCTCGAGGCCTGGAAGAATTGTTGAACGTCCATTAACCAGAGGCACTATCCAAGGGGAGGCAATGCAGGCTTTCACCCAAGATATGAGAGCTTTTGAGAAGCCAAATTTCCCCATCATAGAGAACATGAAATCATGTCTCACCCTGTCAAAGGCATTTGTCAAATCTAGCTTAATTACCATGCCTTTCTCTTTTCAATGACAACTTTAATGAATTGCTTCTTGCACCAGCACAATATTGTCAAGAATATTTCTCCCTTTTATGAATCCTCCTTGGTTTTCAGGGATGATGATCGGCAGAATTTTCTTAAGACAGTTGGCTATTATTTTTGTAATCAACTTATAACTCGTATTACACAAAGAAATGGGCCTGAATTTGCTGAAATCGATGGCGCCTTTGTCTTTCGAAATCAAAGCAAGGAAGGTCGAGTTGGTGCTGCCTCCAATCTTGGTACAGGTCTGAGATTTACGGATCATTCTCATAAGATCTTTTTTAATAGTGGACCAGCAAGTCAGATAGAACCTTGATGTGAACCCATCAGGGCCCAGGCCTTTATCCGGGTCCATGCAATCTAGAGCATTTTTAATAGTATTCATACTGATCAGAGCAGTCAACATGATATTGTCGGAGTCTTGAAAATAATGAGGAATAAGATTAATCAGATAGGTGTGGGAATTGATAGGAGGGTCTTCCGGGGTAGAATAAAGATCTTTGAAGGAGTGGGCTGCTCGCTTTATGCCTTCAGAATCTTTAACCACTGTGTTTTAATAGTGAATTTCATTTACTGTTTTGAAGTGCTTGCGTGCTTCAGCTTGCTTATGGAAGTAGCTTGTATTTTTGTCTCCGGCCTGTAACCAAAGATTTCTGGACTTCTGTCTCTAGAACTCTTCTTCATCCCTACTTGCTCTATGGAGATCTTTTTGCAGCTCTACTTCTTTTTGAAGAAGGGTTTGCATTACTTTGGAATTATCCATTGTTAATTGGTGGCATGCTAAACTGTCATGCATCTCCTTTCTTTTGGCAGTGGGTGTTTTCAACCTTTTATCCCACACCTTGAGCTCCCTTTTGAGTCTCCTCATTTTTTCTTCCCACACAAAGAAAGGGGATCCTTGAACTTGCCGGTTCTAGGCCTCGGAGACCACCTCTTGGAATCCTTCTTGATGAATCCACATAGAACTGAATCTAAAGGGAATGGGGCCAAGATTTCCATCCAAGGAGAGATCAAGTAGAATGGGTTTATGGTCAGAGGTGTAGTTCAGCAAAATTTTAGAGGTGGCCATTAGACCACAAGTCAGGAAGGAGGATTGGACCAGAAATCTGTCCAGACGAGCAGCAATGTGACCTGGGCCTAACCTTTTGTTTGACCAGGTGAATTTCCAAAATGTGGGCTTGATATCCTCGAAATTCCAATCTAGAATAAGGTCTTGAACCCATTCTCTAGATGGGTCCCTAATCAGCGAGCCCCCCTTTTTCTCTTCTGCAGCTAGCGTAACATTCAGATCACCTGCAATAATAATATTTTCTAGATTGTGCAAGAAAAGATAGGTCTGGAGTGAGTCCCAACAAATTTTTTTCTCAGAGGGTAAAACTAGAGTATAAATATTGAACATACTTACTTGGTGGCCAGATTCTTTATGGAGGAGCTTAGTGAGTAGCCAATGGGGGCAACATTCTTTGTGCATCAGATCGTATTTGGAGCTATCCCAAAAGGAGGCAATCCCTCCAGAGACACCTCTGGCGCTGACTGCTCTCCCTTGGCCTTTAAGCCATAAAACTTTGCTTGCTTGGAGCAGTAGAAGGTCCTCCAATTTTGTCTCCTGGATGAGAAGGATTTCAGGTGAGTACATCCTCACAATGTCTTTCAGAGCTTCTTCTTTCAACTTGCTACCTAATCCTTTGCAATTCCACGAGACGTATTTCATTATTTACTAGCTTGGGGGGTTGTGGCTCCTTTTGGAGCCTTACCATGTTTGTGCCTAGATCTGGTATTCATCATTCCTTTGAGAGTTTTCTGAGAGCCTTGGAGGACATCCAGATAAGTTTTCTGCTCTCTCTGCTTCTTCTTGGACTTTCGACCCCTGGCTGACTTGATAGGAGTGACTTGCGAGCTGTCTGAATCTGAGACTCCATCTTCTAAATCTTCCTCAGAATCGGAGCCCAGATTGATGTGCTCCTCGTTTTCTTCTTTATCCCCTTGTTCATCCTCTGTTGGAGGAAGAGATGACTTTGCTTCAGCTTCTTTCAGTTTCTTCACCGGGTCTTCTGGTTCCTCTTGGATCCCAATGGCATCTGTCTTCTCCCCAGAGGAAGAACCCTCTTTAGGAACTTCTTTGGCTTTTGGTTTCGGCTGGGGCTTTGTCAATGGCCTTGAGTTTTTATTCTCAAATAGATTTGGAGCTGCTTTTCCCTTTTTGATTTCTTTCCATCCTTCGTCAAATTTGTCCCCGGTTGGAGCTTTTGGTAGTTTCTTTGGAAGTGTCCATGTTCGTGACAGGTTCTGCATTTGAACGATAATTGCTCGTAATCCAGTTTTTGGTAGTGATGCCATTCTCCGACTGTAAGTTTTACTACTTCGGGTAGTCCAGCTTCCAGGTCGACTTCCACACAGATTCGACCCAGACTGGGACCTCTTTAGGGGAATCGATTGAGGGATCGAAGTCGGGGGTCCACTTATTAAGATACAAACCCTGATTTCCCATAAAGTACGAACCATTTCTGAAAACAAAATCTTGATCTTCTTTTGAGGTGAACTCGAAAATGAAATACCCTCTGCCGACAGAATAGCATATCACATTGTTTTCTAACCGAGGCCTCTAGGTGCGTTGAAACCAGTCGTATGTTGTTTTTGTTGAAGGCCAGTGTCCCATAAATTTTCCTACCAACCCTCTATAAGCCTGGGCTAGGGCGATTTTTATCAGTTGGTCTTCTGGCAGGGTGATCTCAGGAATTTCCTCTAGCTTTTTGATGAATTTAGGGACTTCTAGAGTCAGACATTTTTTCCCTTTCTGTGAAATAAATCTTCTGAAATCTTCTTCTGTAGAGATAGGCGGGGTGGGAGAGGGCTCCCCACCCCCTGGCGCACTCATGGCAGTGACAAAGCTCCTCTGCGAAAAACTAACGCTGAGCTAGCAGAAGCACTGGTTGGAGGAGGGTGGTAGAGCTCGATTGCGGGGGTGCCGAGAGAGGAGGAAGAGAGCCCAGCAGTAGGGGCTGCCAGGCAGGAGGCTTACGGAAGTCTGCAGGAGCCAAGGAAGGGCGTGGAAGCTCCAGATCAGGACGCGCGCGAGAAAACCCGTCTATTTGATCAATTTATTACCAAAGCACTCGAACTTAATTCCCAGTGTACACATCAGAAAGAATTATTGTGCCAGAAGTTTTCGCACTGGAAATCTTATTGCGAAACAAGTGATAAATTGACAAGTCAAGTCGTAGAAATGCGACTTGAATATGATGAGATCTTTAAAAAGGTCTCTGATTTCATTGCCTGGCAAAATACAGAGGAGGGGCTAAAAAACAACTTGCCCAAGCTAGAAGAATCACATAAGGAAATTCTGTTTGCAAGCTGGGATTCTCGGCTTAAAGAAGCAGAAAAGGAAATAGCAGATGCGGTGGCAGCAAAAAACATTATCATAGAAAATATCAATGAGAATTTTCATGGTGCCAGTCTAGTGACAGAATCCATTCCAGGGTTCCTTCCAGATGTGAAACAACTTGAACAACAATGGAAACAAGCAGCGGAAGAAAAAGCAGAAGTGATAAGGCAAACGACTAGGCTAGACTGGGAGGCGTATTGGCAACATTTGGTCGAGCCTCAGAGCCAATGGATGACCCTGCGATGCCTAACCACTTTTGCCAAGAAAACGGTGCCAACACTGACCGATGCCGTATTCGATGGACAGTTGAAAGCTGAAGTCATCCAGCCTACACAACGCAAGCCTATGGTGGATATTCACGATTTGAAGGATCAAATGCAACATAGTTAGTCACCTTGTTTACTCTAATTTTGATTTTATTTTTGCATAAATTGAGGCAGGTTGTTTAAACCTCCTCAACTATTTTTGTAATAATCTATTTTTAGTTTTATAGTTTTAGTATTTAAACCCCCCTCATGCATTTAGAGAGGGGTCCAGAATTTTATCAAAAACTCTCTTCAAAACATGCACTTCTGTCCCTTTGAGGAAGTTTTGGTGAAATATATGGAACATGATTTATTTTTATTTGATTTAACATCTTCTACTAAAATTGCACTTTCTTACTCTTAGATGATGTTGAATGGATTGAAGATAGATCATTATTGCTGAAACACATGAGTAGGACGTATTATAAATGGTACTTTTATCTCACAATCCTTTTTACTTATGTATTAAGCAATCAATTCTTTTTCAAATTATTTATGTATGAAAGTCTGAATTTTGATTATCGTTATTGCACTTCTGTATGATGATGATCTTTATTTTATGCCGAATATATGAATAACTCGTTATGCGATATATTTCTCACAATTGTTTCGGCTAAATTTTTATATGAAATGATTATTGTTAAAACGAATTCACTTCTAATCGTAATTGAATGATCTGTATTACCAATTGCTTTTAGAAATTATTGTAGATCGCATATATCAAGTTCATCCCGGGTATATTATGATTAGATAGTTTTTTAAAAATTAGAAGTTAAATGCATTTGTGATTGATTAGTTTAGAATAGATTACTGTTAGCTTAAACATTACTCTAAAACATCACACATCACCCCATTTAGCACAAGAATTAAATAGATTGGAAAACTGGTCCCATTATCCCTAGTCCGAGCCACTACTCCAAATGGAAAAGGAGCAGCCAACCAAGCTCCAGACCGGGTGGTTTTTCCCCATGTTGACGCAATGATTTTCAAGGCTTCAACATTTTGGCACTAGAAGGAGGGCATGAACTGTGAATGGCAAGAAAATTCAAAATAATAGGCCATTCTAAGAGTAAAACTCCCTCACCTTCACCTCCAACTTCTTGAAAGTCTTCTAAATCCCCTGATCCTAAGTGAGAAGTTGCACATGATATTATACAACCTGTTGCTGAAAACCCAATCGATCCAGAGCTTTCTTCTCTTACCGAAGCCCCTGAAGTTAAATCTTTGATTCAAAAATTATAGGGGATTTCGCTATCACAAGAAGCATATGAGATATCTCAGGATAGTGTTACTTCTTAGTTCACTCCATGTCGGCTGTTAACTAGACCACATAGCGAAAAGTTCGGAATACCTTTTTTCAAATTTCCTCTTCCAAGCCAGAAGAAAGCTAAGAAGACACCATCCGAATCTCACAACGAGGTTTTTTCATCATCTTCATTCATCCCATCTACACCCTCACAAGATCAATCATCCATCCCACCACTCCAGATCGTGATTCACACAGGTACAAGAGCTATATCTTCCTCTACCCAATCAACTTCAAACCCTACTGCAACACCTCCCCCTACCCACATACCAACAATGGCACAAAATCCTCCAAGGCCATGGAAAAAACCAGGGGTTGTTAGGATGGCTGGTCCTTTACATCAATTACCAGCACATACAGAAAAATGGCTGCCCAAATTCAATACTGATAATGGCCTATTGGCCGAGGAACATATAAATAATTTTATGTTGTCCATTAACTTGAATCAAGTAGATGAGGAAGACGCAATTGTAATACTATTTCCGTATACTTTGTAGGGAGAAACAAGATCATGGTACTTTTCATTACCATCAGGTTATATTAACACTTGGGATGCTTTTCAAGAGAAATTTTTAACAAAGTTTGGAGATGATAGATCTACAACTACGTTAATTAATGATCTCTCAAATTTGAAAGCTGAGCCAAGAGAACCCATCAAGGAATTCAACTCTCGTTTCAATAAACTATCGAATAAAATACCAGCAACATCTAAGCCTAGTGACGAGGTCCAAAATGAGTGGTACATCTGTACTCTGCTGTCAAAAACAACTATATTTGTTGATAGAGCTGCCAAACCAACCTTGGCAGAAAATATGAAAGAGGCAATAGCTTTAGAAAAATGCATCCTATCTGTGAAAAAGAGAAATGCATTAGAAGAATGAAAATATAAGAAAGTAACCTTCAGAGGTGACTCTAAGAAGAAACCACCGAAAGATCCTTTTGATCTTAAAGGGTTACAGAAAGTCCTCAAGACCATGTCTAATGAAATGGTTGATATTACGAAATAGGTAGCAAAGATTTCCTCTAAAAAACCTTTTAGACCATTCAAAAGGAATTCTCCTGCTGATCCTAAGCCTCCAAATTCCATATAAAATGGCGAGTTAGATGAGGATGAAGTTTCACCTAGCGAAGAACAAACGGATGATGAGGAAGTAAGAGAGTTACAAGGGATGTGGGATTTTATACTTCCCAATGAAGAAACTCAAGAAGACATACCTGTCACTACCCGAAGTAAAAATCCTATCGAATTGTCACAAACAAATCTGAAACAGAAGGCTTCAATGCCACCACCTAGGGATAAAGCAATAGGTAAGAAATTTGTACCAAAATCCACTCAGACAACACATACTCAATTGGATCCTTCTCCTTCATCTAAGACTTTGATAATTTATGATGAAATGGAATATAATATTATTGATGATATGAAGAAAACTAGGGCAAACATTACATTTCATGAGCTTAGAAAATTGAAACATCAATAGAAGTTAGTTCTGAAAGAACTTAAAGCAGTACCTACTGCACCACTTCCTGCTGCCGTAATCTCGCAAGCTACCCAAGAAATGGGAAGACCCCCTAGTAATGATTTGAATAAGATAGATCCAACTGATATAGCTTTAATTGGAGGAAGATCAAAATCCCACACTCCGCCATTTCTTCTTACTTTTGAATTCTTTAACAAAAACTTACACAACTGTCTGGTTGATTCTAGAGCTTCATCTAACATCTTGCCGAGAAAAATTTGTGAGAAGTTGAATGTTCAGCCTCAGAAATCTGTTGTACGAATGGTTCAGTTAGATCATTCTCAAGTCAAAGTCGTCGGGGAACTTAATAAAGTAACCATCAAACTTTCATCGAACCCCAAAGTTTTCCAAGTCATCGACATACTTGTAGCTGACATTCCTGAGTTCTATGGTTTAATCCTTAGTAGAGATTGGTAAGAAAAACTTCATGGTTATTTTGCAATTGACTGGTCTCACCTATGGCTTCCCTATAACGGTAAAACAAATAAAATAAGGGTTGATCGCTAGAAACATCAAAATTTCATAGTGATAGAATTAGAAGAATAAAACAAACTAGTTGCGTATAACAACAATATCATCGGAAATTATTTTGTAGAACTATTTCTAGGAAATTTCAATGCTCATGCTTCACCTTTCTTAGAAAACTCTATTGTCTCTCAAATTGAATTTTTTTCCCAAACAGACACTTCTAAATGTGTAAATTTTGTAGATAAACCTATAGTTAAATCTTTATTTTGGAAATTATTTTTTGATGGATCTAAATCCAATGATGGAGCTGGAGCAGGTTGCATCTTAGTTAGCCCAAAGGGGGAGAAAACTATGGTAGCATGCAAACTTGAATTTGATTGCACCAACAATACTGTTGAATATGAGGCACTAGTTCAAGGTCTGTATAAGGAAATTGGCCTTAATGTAAAATACCTCCAAGTGTTCGACGATTCAGAAATTGTCATAAAATAGGTAAGAAACACTATACATTGTTTATTAGGACACTTGAAACATTATCAGTCGTTAGTTCAAGATCTGACTCTCCACTTTACTGCATTTAATATTTCCCCTATACCAAGACTCCAGAATGCTAGTGTCGATCTTCTAGCTAATGTCGCTTCCAAGCTTATCTCTCTAGAAGATTATAGCCTAGATCGATTCACCATTGAATTAATTTTTAGGCCTTCCATCCCTGATAATATCACCAACTGGAGAGTCTTTAATAACGATCCAGATATCATAAGCTTCTTGACCTCGGAAGGCTCATACAACGACCAGATAGTTGATGAAGACCAACATGATAACCAACTTAAACAAGAAACAATCATTAATGCTATACCAAAGTCCGTAGTTAAGTTAGAAGATTTATATGACCTTAAAGACATATTTAAATGATCTACCAATTCAAAACTTCAGAGTTCAACTCTGAGGTTTGAATTGATCAATCTTGGGACTGATTTAAAACCTCAAAACATTAACTTAGGTCTAGGTCTTACGTTAGACGAAAAAGCAACTTTTATATGTTTGTTGAAAGGATATAAGAATATATTTGCCTGGAACTATGAAGATCTCAAGACATACGACACCTCTATTATCCAAAACACTATTCCTATGATATATGATGAAAGACCTATTCAACAGAAGTTGAGGAAAATCCATCCTAATTTAGAAAGTCAAATTAAATATGAGTTGAATAAACTGCTGAAAGCTAAAATTATTTTTCCTGTCAGACACTCTCGATGGGTTTCCAATCTTGCCTTAGACAGGAAAAATAATGGTGATATTCAGACATGTATAGATTTCTACAACCTCAATAAAGCTTGCCAAAAGGGAAATTTCCAATTACCTCCTATGGAATAGATTTTGCAATCAGTAGCAGGCTATGAACTAATGTCTTTCCGGGATGGGTTCTCAGGTTATAACCAAATCTTAGTACATCTAGATGACAAGCTGAAAACTACATTCAGGACAAATTGGGGCACTTATGCTTATCAAAAGATGCCATTTGGACATATCAACATTAGTGCTACTTTCTAGAGAGACATGGATATAGCCTTCAAAGGTCTGGTAAATAAGTCAGTAGTGATCTACTTAGATGATATAAAATATACTCCAAAAAACACAGTAATCATCTAAGATACTTGAAACAAATCTTTGAACATTGCCAAAGGTATGGAATTTCTCTAAACCCCAAAAAGTGTTTTTTCGCGTTAAGTGAAGGAAATATCCTTGGATTCATTGTTTCCAAAGCAGGAATTCATATTGACCCTGACAGAATTAGAGAAATTTCTGAAATACCTTTACTACATAACAAGAAATCAATGCAATCTTTCCTAGGTCAAATAAATTTTGTTAAAATATTTGTCCCTGAATTCTCAATAATTGTTTTACCTCTTCAATCCATGATAAAGAAAAATTCTTTGTTTAAATGGGGACATTTGGAACATGAAGCTTTTAGCTTGATAAAACAAGCAATTATTAATGCCCCATCTCTAGAAACCTTGAATTTTTCCAATCATTTCATTTTATATACTTTCACTTCCAAGAAATCATATGCGGCCATATTGACACAAGCAAATCAAGATAAGGCTGAAGCTCCAATCTCCTTCTTTAGCTCCAATTTGCAAGGAGCTGAATTAAATTACTCAGATGTTGAAAAACATGCTTTTGCTATTTTCAAATCTATAAAACACTTCAAACCTTTTCTCCTCAAAACCCACATTAAAGTCATAGTACCCTTCTCAGCAGTAAGAAACCTTTTAATACAAAGGGACGTAGGAGAAAAGAGAGCAATCTGGGTCACTGCCCTGCAAGAATATGACATAGAAATTAAACCAGCTAAATTTTTTTGTAGGATGTTGGCAGGCGCTTCAAATCTATCAGAGTTGCAGCATTCAAGCGACGATATACAAATATATGAGGTAAGCCTCAACTACATAGAATCAAGGTATGCTGATATCATATTTTATTTAAAAAATTGATATGCACTAGCCCAATTTTATTACACAAAGAAAAGAGCCTTGAGATTAAAAGCAAGGAAATATCAGATTGTCAACGATGTACTTTTCAGAAGAAATTATGATTTTGTTTTACTTAGATGTCTTGAAAAATATGAGGCAGAGAAGGTGTTGCAGGAACTTCATGATGGACTAGCTGGTGGTCACTTTGGAGGTGACACTACAACACATAAAATCCTGCATGCCGGCTATTACTAGCCAATTATCTTCAAATATACACATAGTTATGTAAGAAGATGTAGGGTTTGTCAAACAATTGCTCGAATACAGAGAATACCCGCACTACCATTACAAACCGTCAACATTGACCAACCATTTGAACAATGGGGATTGGACGTAATAGGTGAGATCGTTCCTCATTCTTCTAAACAACATAGGTACATTCTTACAGCTACTGATTATTTCACTAAATGGGTAGAGACAATCCCACTGAAGGTAGCCAATTCAGAAAATATTATTGAATTTATAGATCAATTTATCATCACCAAATTTGGCTTACCATCTGCTTTAATGTTTGATAATGCATATTATTTTTCAGGCAATGCTATGATAGAATTTGCTCTTAAAAGAGGTTTTAAGCTTAAGTATTCAGAAAATTATTATTCGCAAGGAAATGGACTAGACAAATCCACAAACAAAAATCTCATCAGGATTATTAAATGTACTATTGACCAAGGCCAAAAAAATTGGCATAATTCTTTAGTGTTTTCTCGATGGACAGATCGAATAACTTAGAAAGCCTCCATCGACACTTATCCTTTTAATTTGGTCCATGGGAAAGAAGCAGGATTACCAAAAGCATAGCCATTCCCTCCTTAGCCTTAGTTCAATTCATTGGAGAAACCCCTTCCTCATCTATGCAGGTTAGACAATTACAAATTCTTAAGCTGGAAGAGGAAAGGGAAAAAGACAGGACCACGCATGCACATCATCAACAATTAGTCAAAGCCTCCTTTGATTCAGATTTTGTAGCTTCAAAATATTTCCAACTCAGAAACCTAGTATTAAAATGGGATAAAGCCCATGAAGAGAAAGGTAAGCATACCAAGTTCCAACAAATCTGGCTAGGACCATTTCATATTGTGGAATAGTTAGGTCCATCAACTTTTCTGCTATAGGATTTATTAGGTAAGAGAGAATCTCTACCTGTTAATGGATAGGTCCTAAATAAATATTTTCCACAAAAGATGATCTCTTCTGTTCACTATATATTATTTCCCATAGTTAAAATTTTCCTTTAGAAATAATAATACCAATTCAAAAGCATTCACTTTTGGTTTTACAAAGGATAGTCCCTTTTAAATTTTGACTTTTCGCTTGTATAAGTAAATATTTTTATGAAAGTAATCTTTACATATGAAATGTATAGTTAAGTTTGATTGCTCTTAAATTGTCTGTCTTCCTCCTTAATCATTTGATTTTGATGAAGCTTAACTTTAAAAGAGAAACTTCTCCTTTATATTAGTCTAGAAAAGAATCTATACAAATCAAAGTCTCTCTCCAGAAATGCATATCTAAAAACTCTACAACTATCGTCTAGAAGCTCTTAGGGTGCCAACAATCCTCCCCACTTAGTCAGTTTTCATTTTTAGAGTGTAACTTTAAAATATACCTAAACTTGAAGGATAAGAGGTCTCATCAAGAGCTGACTTACCATGATCATAAGATTATAGCTAAATTGACATTACCAAAACTGCATATCAAAATAGGGTAATGGCTTATGATTATAATAATCAAACGACAAGGGGTAGGGGTCTCAATACGATCCAGCTTGTTCAGTTAAGTTACGAATCAAGTGAATGGCATTGTCAATGTTGGTCACCAAACCAAGATATTTTCCTTTAGAAAATAGAGATAGACAACTGAAGCAACAAATGAGTTACTTTAGAAACTAAAGAAAGCAATAACTATACTTATGATCTTATCTTTAAAATTGCATTCTGATTTAAGTGGAATATTGGGCCATTGTTGGTTAAAAGGTAATCCTATCGAGGCTATGAACGCCTGCTAGCAGCGGAGGCTCTACCTACGACAACAGAGTAAACCAAAAAACCAGTCTAGGGAGAGACTCATGGCTTCTATCTTTAAAAAACCAAGTAAAGACTGATGTAGACAAAGTTACTTTTTATAAGAAAAAGAATAGTCAAAAGAATGGTGGTTAGGAAGATGATTGTTTTATTACAAAAACAATATTTCTTACCTTATATTCCATATAATTTGTTTTATTTTCAAAACTATCTTTATTTTGGAAGTTTTAGAAATTTCAAAAACTCTCAGAGATAAATGGTTCTTCCAAGTGAATTGCCAATTGTTGTGGTATTCAACAACCCCCCACTCGTTAATGATAGTAGTTAATATTACATTTATAATGGGGACCCATTAAAAAGTTTCATCCAAAAAACAAAACTTAACATTTAGCCATTTCTTTTATTTTTTGAATAAAGCAAAGATAACAATCAAAACCTTTTTGGGAACTACTAAAGACTTACCTTTTCATATATAGCATGTCTAAAACCCATCAAAGTACCTTTCTAAAAAACATCCAAAAGCAAGAAAAATGATTAAATAAGGGCTCCATGGTCTAAATTATCAAAAAATCTGACGAAAACAGAAGTCCTTAAGCTTTTTTAGGCTTAAGTCTCACATCAGATATCACTACTTATAAAGAACTCTCTCTTAAAAATGATATAGCGAAATTTTCGAGTTGCAAAACTGTGATGGCACTTTGAAGTTTATCACATCGCATTTCAGGAATTCAAGCAAATGCTTTTCACTTACCATCAACCGATATTGCGAAATGCGATTGGTGCACGAATCCACACCTTAGAATATTAAAAGTAAATATTTTGAGTCCGTCAAGTCTATTGCATAGGATAAACCTAAAGATTAACTATACGAGAAACAACTAACGGACGGCTTGCATCTCGCATCTCGCAGACACACAGTAGGAGGTAGGAATGCTAAAAGGCACATTTGTGCTATTGCGATCTGTGATATTGCTTTGCAAATCGCACAATCACTATCACCGCAGTACAATGGCTCGCCACCCTAGAATCTTTCATCCCATTTTACGATGAAAACATTTGTGAGCAATAAAGCTAAGGGATAACGAATCATTAGTGGGAATTAGTGGGAAATAACTGCATTTATGTGTGAAAATCCATTCATCTTGATATGATATCTTGTTACATGCATTCAAATAATTCTTATTTTACCACCTTTACAAGCTATCTGCATTATTTCATTTTTATGTTCATCTTTGAGTGTCCGATAGCTGTTGTTCTTCATTTCAGGAAAAACCCGTAGAGCAGAGTGTTGAGAACAATGGGGAAGAAAGGCAAGGTTGTAGCCTCTGAGAAGATAGAAATGACTCCCGTATTCACAGATACCACATGCCCCAGAGAGGGAGGAACCTCTACATGGGAGGCTATGTACAACATATTGGAGGAGCAACAACCGAGGATTATGGAAACAAATGTTACAGTTCATAGACGGGATTCCTCAGACTCTTCCATGCTAGAGAGGGCTTGCTCATTTTTGCACCGCATAGCCGCTCGGCCGAAGATAATCCTTTATACCGACATGGTAAAATGGGTTATCGATGAAGCTGACATCTCAGACAGAGAATTCAAGACGAGAAGCCAAGGGGTCATCGGATCTTTTACCCCGGACAACCTACTATGTGCCACCTACCAGATCCACAGGTCATCTACAACAGGAAATTCGTAGAGAAGTTTCCTAAAGAGAACATCGAACCAATGGATTGCACCCATACCTGGTCGAATAATGAAGAGAAAATCAAGAAAGACAAAAATGGTATGTACACTACTGCGTCTATTTGTCCCCCTTATAGTTTTACAACGGCTATGTTATGTAGACTGTTTGGAAGACCGGATAGTACTAAGTTCTCCCCACAGTGGTTGCCATTAATAGACGTAGTCATTAATATAAATATAATGAATTGGGCCCAAATGTTGTCAGACAATTTAGCAAAAACAATTATCGAGTATAGAAGGAGAAGAAGTATTGCTTCGAGGGTTTACCCTCCATTTTTTATGAACGCCTATGTTATGGATGCTATTTGTTTTAGTTCAAAGTTCCCCGTCATGGGATGGAAATGGACTATTTGAAATACACTTCCCATTCACATGTACCACAAGGTCATGTGGGAATCCAATTTTCAACCACATTTTTTCAAGATTTTCCTTGGAGTTATGCTCCTTATTCACAAGAAGCTATATAATCGAGATGCCCCCAGGTTTTCCCAAGAAGTTGAAGTTGACATCCTCTTGGTGGCCAGATGGTTTGGGGAGGAAACGTTTACATATATCAAAGTTTTTGGCAGCATCACCTCCCCCCACATCCTCCCATACTATGTTCCGGATAAATTGATGGCTAGTGAGATAGCCTATCAGACAACTAGTGAGGGAGGAATAAGCCATACATAGAAAGAGTCAAAAAAGGCCATTTGGCTTTCATTCCCTGTACAACGTGGAGCATTTGCACTACACAACCTGGGACACGTGTTCAAAGAAGTAGAGAACATGCTATCTCTGCAATTACCGAAATTCCCAGGACGATAGTATGACCCGTTTGGCATTGTCAAGAATTTCACCACTTTGGTGAAAATAAAAATATTCACTAATGAGGAGGATGTTTTTGATAATATCTTTTTGCAAAAAAACACCTTTATAGAGGTGAAACATATGGCACAACTACTTTTTGACCATGAAGATATGGAAAAGTTTTACAGTCACAAAGAAAGAAGGATGGCAATGGTCCCATTGGACCAATTATTAATTGAACCAATAAGGGAGCCTACTCTGAGTGTGACTATAGAAGGTGACTCCAAATAAAATTCCAAATTTGATTATGAGGTAGAGTCTCAAGAAAAATCTATCGGGGAATCATGAAAGTCATCACAAAATGGCAAAAGTAGAAGCATCGAGTCAATAAAGGATACAGCCCAATCTACACAGAAGATAGATGAAGAAGCTTCAACTAGCAAGCAGGTTGAAATCCCTACTACCTCTACACAACCAATAAAACCTACGGTAATTGACTTAGAAGAAGAGTGGAATAATTCTAATAAAAGTCTCAATATAAAGGAATAGGTGCCAGAGTTGCAAACTCCACAATAGAAAATAGCTCTGGAAATTACAGTGGAAGAAACTGCAAATGAACAAGAAGTAGATCATATCCCTGTTACCCCGACCTTTGAAATAATTTTGAGAATTGAAGAAATACCCCCTCTGGATGTATTCTATAGCCCATAGCATAAGGCAAAGAAAGAAAAGAAAATTGGACTCTATAGTTGTTACTACCCCTGAAAATGAACTAATGGATGTTCTATGGAAGGATTCATCCACCAACCTAACTAGAATCTCGTAGTTTGTAGGTGCTTATGCTATAACGACCATAGACAAAGCAACAAAAGTCCAAATGTTGCTTAGAGAAAAGGAAAATAAAATAACGTTGCTTGAGCAACAATTACAGCAAGTCAAATCCAACTAGCAGGCAAAGATACAGTTGGCCAAGCTTCAACTTGTATGTGAACAGATGCAAATAGAAAATCAAACCAACTTAGCCAAGAAGGAAGAACAGGTGCAGACAATAACTTATCTACATAAAGATGATCCAAAAATTGATCAGTTTATTACCGAAGCACTCAGACTTAATTCCCAGTTGATGCATAAGAAATAATTACTGTGCCAGAAGATTTCACACTGGAAATATTATTGTGAAACAAGTGATAAACTGAGAAGTCAAGTCGTAGAAATGAGACTTGAATATGATGAGATATTTAAAAAGGTATTTGATTTCATCACCTGGAAAAATACAGAGGAGGGGAGAAAAGCCGACTTGCCCAAGCTAGAAGAATCACATAAGGAAATTCTGTTTGCAAGTTGGGATTCTTGGCTTAAAGAAGCAGAGAAGGCAACATCAGATGCGGCAACAACAACAAAAAATATCATATAAAATAACAATGAGAATTTTTATGGTGCCAATCTAGTGGCAAAATCCATTCCAGGGTCCATTCCAGTTGCAAAACAGCTTGAAAAACAATGGAAACATGTAGCATAAGAAAAAGCGGATGATAAGGCAAACGACCAGGCTAGACTCAGAGGTGTATTGGCAACATTTAGTCAAGCCTCATAGCCAATGGATGACCTTGTGATGCCTAACCACTTTTTCCAATAAAATGGCACCAGTACTGACCGATGCCATATTCGATGGACAGTTGAAAGCTGAAGTCAACCAGCCTACACAGCTGAATCCTATGGTGGATATTTGCGATCTGAAGGATCAAATGCAACATAGTTAGTCACCTTCTTTACTTTAATTTTGATTTTATTTTTGCATAAATTGAGGCAAGTCGTTCAAACCTCCTCAACATTTTTGTAATGTTCTATTTTTAGTTTTATAGTTTTAGTATTTAAACCCCTCTCATGCATTTAGAGAGGGGTCCAGAATTTTATTAGAAACTCTCTTCAAAACATGCACTTCTGTCTCTTTGAGGAAGTTGTTAGTCCCTATACTACTAGTGTAACTCCTTATTGTTATTAGTACAACCCCCTTATTATATTGTTGTGCCCATGTAGTCCCCATATTGTTATTATTGTGCCCCATAGAAGCCCACTATTGTTATTATTGTGGCCTTACATT
>APFE030431016.1:0-27422 GCA_000404065.3 Pinus taeda
AAATCTAAAAAAACAGTCACACATTAGCAAAGCTCACTTGATCATGCTTAATGACATCTAATGTAATGATCTGGGTGGTTTTACATTGAAAATGAGGCAAAAGAGAGAGGTAAGTGATGAAAAACAGTAGGTAATAGTGGATGATGAGGTGTAAGTTAGAGGCTCTACAATTACCATAAAGAAGCCGCGTGCGCCTAGCTTTAGCTCTATGTGACTGCGGGGCTGCCATTTCTGTTGTATCCATCTTGTTAGGTCTTTCTCTGACGTCCAGACGACGATGAACTTGCATATTAATGCATGGTCCTTCATGTAACTTTTATAACGCGCAAGTTTGTTCATAGGGATAAAAAATCTCGGTTTTTCTGTTGCGCAGGGTAAGCATTTTCCTTTGCTTCTTGCCTACCATCTTGCTCCGAGGACTGGTCCTAGTGTCCTCTTCTCTTCCTCCAGTTTGTTGTTGCTTGTTCCCTTGCCTGTCGTTGCGTCTCTGTAGGAGGGGATCTCTCCCCTCCTAACCTCCTCTTTCATTTGTGTGTCTCCTGTCCACTTTGCTTTCCGTGCCCGTCTTCTTGTTTTCGAGGTTTTCCGCACCGCCTACCTCATGGCCACGTGACCATTAGGGTTGCAGAGCTCCAAGAACCCCTCATTGTTTTTTAGCTTTCCATAGCATGTTGAGAGTAGGTTTGTGGTCATTTTAACAGAATGGCAATTTGAGTTTTCCCAAATGTTTTAGTTAACTTGCAACTTCAACTCTCCCGACATTTTATAACTTGACGTCTACAACTAAATGATAACTTAAAGAGCAAGAATATTTGAAACAGAATTATAGATTGAATGGATTGGTAACTCAATCCCCTAGTATTTGAAACCCCTGATAATTCAAATTGCCACCCAAAAACCTCCAAATTTTCTCACATCCCTAGATGGTTGAAAAAGGCATAGGTAAAATTGCATGTGAGTGGAAAAATATGCATTCATAGAAAGTACATGATTTTTTTCACATACTGAGTTCTCTCAATGACTTATAGAGGTTATGGGGTACCCATTTTTTCTTTCTTTTTACTAGGTTGACAATAAGCTCTGATACCACTTTGTCACATACCCTTACTAAATTTATCCTAACCACTTTTGCAAAAACTTGATTTTCATCTCTTATACATTTTTTCAAACACTCTACATGTAAATATTTTTTCAAATACTTTGTATATAACCAATTAAGTGGACTTTTTCTTGTAGACATTTTATCAAACCTTTTGTAAGAAATCAAATAAGAAACACTTCTCTAATTCCACTTGTAACATACTAACTGAAATATAACATCCAATCATGCAGCTTTTGATTTTTGTCTTTGAGGTATTTTATCAAATAGTTTGTATGCAAATTGTAATAAAATATCTTTAACAATTCGTTCAAAGGCTTTGTATGCAAATAGGCAAAGATAAGCTACAATAGTATTACCATAGAACAATGCTAACATACAACAATATTATTCTCATCTACAAATCAATATCTTCATTTCCATTTGATCAAACAATTTTTATACAATGAATTATTAAACACTTTAGGCATTTATTGAAAAACTTTGCATGCAAACTAATATAGCAACTTCCCCAGGACATATCTCTTAAATTATAGCAGTCCAAGTTTTAAAAATCGAGCCAGAAGATTAGTGGGAGTTCCTCTCATTATGGTCCAAGTTTCAGACTTTGGAACCTCTTAGATCAAAACTTATAGCAAAAATGACAACGACCTATTTGATGCATGATTTAGGAGCATCCAAGAAACTTAAATTCCTCACCATATATCCTAAAATAACGCGACCCGAGATCTGAAAGTTGGACCATATGATCAATAAGATGCCCTCTCACTATGGTCCAAGTTTGAGCTTCTGAAACTTCCCAAAAGAGAAGTTATAAAATAAGTTCCAACATGATATGTTTAAAGATGCGTTTAAAAAGCCCGAATAATTTTATCATATTTCCTAAAATTTGGCGATTCAAGATCTGGAAATTGGACTAGACAATCAAGAGGATTTCCCCTCACTATGGTCCAAGTATCAACTTCTGGAACTTCTTAGAAGAAAAGTTATAGAAGAAATGCCAACAAGACTTGTTTAAAGAAGAATGTAAAAAGTATATCTTCCTCAACTAGTGTTGTTACAAAATTTAATATATATAAAATGCTACAACCAAATAGTACAACAACTACAACTGTGATAAATTTGTTGAAAGGTAAACGCATGTACATACAAAATTGATGAAAAGAACAATTAAATAATCATGCATGTCACAAAACCATTTATGCCAAAAATATCATTAACATAGAAACAAATATTTGTCTATTATGGAAAGAAAAAATATTGGAAACTAAAGTAGGTGAGCCATGTTCTACTCCACCATAGGCTCAATTGTGCTAAAATTTTTCTTATAGTTTGCCATCCTCGTGCCAGATCTTGAAGCCTTCAAGAGAACTTAACTTAGGGGTATTTCACACACTCAAATTTGTATCATATTTTAACACTTGAAGTGAAGACTATTCTCCTTCACACAGAGAGTAAAACTCAGTGATCAACCTTTCCATATTTGACTAGAATCACATTCACAAAAAGACCATGCAGGTCTGCACAACACACATGAGCTCTCTAATATTTGTAATCCCTCAACCGTCCCCTCTCCGTTGATCCATGTGTCACACAAAACTAGGACCATTCCCAATCTTCAAAGTTATCTAGTCCAAAGAAAAAGCATTGCAGCACAATCATTTCCTCTCACATAAGTTGTCATTCACGACTCATAACCAATCATAAGGTCTAAACCTCTTTGGGTTTTATCACTAATCTTTTTTCTAATTCAAATTTTCTAAGTGAGAGAGAGAGAGAGGTGCATGAGAGAGTAATAGAAGATATAAAAACTAAAATATTAAGAACCAAGAAGAAGAACCCCTTGATTGCTCCTCCCTCTTACTTTTGTAATCACACCTCGACCCTTCATCTTCCCAATCTCTTGCTATAAGCTTCGTAGGAAAACTAACCATCACATCAAAGGAAAATATTCACCCAAGATATAGTTTCCCTCTTAAGTCAAGTTTTCTCCCTCCCCAAAGCATGATAATCTATTGGCTATCCTTTTCTTCAGCCCTAACTTTTTTATTAATAAAAGTAAACATTACATCATATAATAAAGTTTAGCATTATAGCATCAATTTTGACACCCCATTATTATATGTTCTTAATTACATTACAAAACTTGAGGTAATCAAAAGGGTGTCACAATCCCCTCCCTCTTGAAGGAACATTATCCTTGATATTCTACTATATGTATAACCATTCTATGCAAAAGAAGGGACGTGTCACTTTCATATCATCAACAGTTTCCATGTCCTTAGTATCCACTTCGAGCAATGTCATTCATTTTTCACAGTCTAGTCACCTTTAGACCTCTTGACATTCCAACACATTCCTGCATGGTTTTTTGTTGCTTCATAAGGCTTCCACAAGGAATAAGCTCAACTCGTTGTTTTCTTGGAAACACTCAATGCATTCATAATCCGATTGAGTATGTACATGAGTCTTTGAAAACCAATTCATTCAAGTCTCCCCTTCCTTGTAGTGACACACCTTCCAGGTTCATACATCCCCTTATTTGCCTCCCTAATCCTTCTTATGATCCATTCCTCGGCAAGTCTTCCTCAAACATGAAGAGTCTCTATAATTATTGATTCCTACAGCGAAGGCATCCCTCAAGGCTTGTTCTAAATAACACAAGGCATTTGTAATAACATAACTCACAGTGATCAATGTATACCATAGGGTTCCAATGTCACCATAATGGCCTTTTCCCTAGGATTTTCAACTTCACAACCATCCTTCCTAGATAGACCATCATCTCACCTATATCACAAGCATACACTTTCCATGAAATTAATCATAATAATTTAAATCAAGTATTCTTTCTTTTTCTTTTATTTTCAAAACTTACTTCATATAGGAATTATATTTCAAAAACATGAGATTATTTTCATGATGTTTGACTCTTGCATATGGTAGTACTTATCCTTCATTATCATAACCAAGGAAATTTCAATTGCTATCTATTCTTTCAATCATTCAAACATTGGTAAGTGTTCATACATAAAATCTTTTCACTGCAAGATTTATAACATCCCCTGAAATGATCTCATAATTATTATACACAATAATTCAATCACTTTCAATTGATTTAAAAATATAATGAAATGAGGCTGTAATTGCATTATTTATTTGCATCACACTCATTCCATAATGCATTCAGACATATATTCCAACAACTAAAGAGTCAAAATTAACAGATACATATCTCTAAATTCATGAATAATTAGCTTTCACTTTGGTTTGTAGGATGAGTGATTCATGCCACTCATTCCACTACTCAACAATTCCTCAAAATTATTAGAAGCTGCTTATTTTTATGACATCCAATCATGCAATTGATTCTCCCATACAGGCATGCACATAGTCAATGCACCGGGAATATGTACTATCATGATTCATAATATGAATGTCATGACCAAATCATGCCATAGTAACTCATGGGTGCGTCACAAAAATTCTAGCAATCTTCTAGCAATCTTACACATTAAAGGGCTTCTTACCTTTACCATAACCCAATAGGTATTAATGACAAACTCACTTTCATATATCAAAAATTCTATACAATTTTCACATTAACTAGGAAAACAATCCTTTAATTACATGTTCCTTACCAACAAATTCAACATTACATGATAGAATCATTTGTTTCAATCTTAAAAACTATTGGGCCATTTCTCATGGACTCATGAACACACTTGTAGTCCCTACATTTGCTTCATACATCCTAAATTTTCATGCATTATCTTTATGCATTACCAAACATATTTTATTTCATAGGTGTATTATTCATTCATTTAATCTTTGTTCAACATGGCAACTCAATGTATGCACACATTATTAAGATTTTACTAAATCTTTTTGTGTTGACAATTTGCTATCTTAACCATACCCCTTTTTGGACATCCATGTAATACATGCACTAGTTTGAAAAATAAAAGGTATCAAATTCATATGAAAAGAATTCTTACACAATTCTTTTACCTTTTTACCTTTGCTTGCTACTTTCCCTAGTTACTTGGCTACCATCACATGCATTCTCAGCTATGATATTTTCAAGAAGTTCAATTGGCCTCTAAGAATACTTGATGTTGCAACATTCAACATCCCTTGAAATTGTCTCTACCTCACATATTAGTCATTACTCTATCATTTCACATGTTTACACAAGTTTTAATGAATATTCATAAATGAAATTTGCACCGTGTCCAATTTCTACATTCAAACAATGTATTCAATCATGCACCCAAACAAGTGCATATACATATTGTCATACATGTGACATACTTGTACATATTTCATGTTATTCACACATTTATTTTTAAATTTAATTTTCAACTTCTTGTTTTCAATCATTCACATAACAAGTCTCATAAGTGTAAGCACGAGCACACTACTTTCTTTCATGTGGTAGTTAATGACAAGACATCACTCTTGCATACTTGTCGTAGGAACATTCCATGCGACATGGAATTCATTAGGTAACCTTACTGTATTACCCAAAACATAGCAAGTACCAGTTTCTATTTGTTTACCATTCACACATTCAAATTATTTTCATAAATAGAATATATCAATCAAGCACAATTTTCAATTAAGAGAAACGTCCTTCTCAAGCCATTTACACATTTGTGACTTCATTGTCCATTTGGCTCATATTAACATAATCAAGCCCTTCTTGACTGATCCTTTATCTACATCTACCCTCTAACACAGCTTTGCAAGACAGAGTTCCAAGTTCATCAGGGATTTCATCACATGAATAAATATAACAATTTTATTAAACAAAGAAATATTTTTTCTCAAATTTTTAACAGACTCACAACCAAAATTTCTTCTTTGTAACAACTATGGGGTCCCTCCCCCTTACACTCATGTGCATATCACATGTCTCAACACACTATATCAATACAATTGTCTTAGAACATTATCGTTCCTTCATCCAACTCACAAGCATATACTCATATCACGCACTTAGATTGGCATTCAAACAATGCTTTAAGTGCGCATAAAATCCAAGAGTTATAATCAATAATTCGTGAAACACTTATACAGAGAAAATTGTTGATTGGCAGAAAGCCTCTTATTTTCTCTTAGCCATAGGCTCTATTACTCTTGTTTTGTTCAACAGTGGGTCATCCTTAGGGTGGCATTAGGGGAATTCTGAGGTCCAAAATGGGCCTCCTAAGGAAAATAATAGAATAATAATTAAAATAATAAAACAATAATTAAAATAAATGTATTTTCAGCTTATCTCCTTACAGGTTTACTCCATTGTGAAGTGTAGACACTCATTGGGTGCATAATTATATTCCACGTCCAATGAGTACTCACTCTGCGTACTTATGAGTAGACTTACACAAAAAAATGATAATACATTAAAAAAGTGTATTCAAATGGTTTTTTTTCATGTATTTGCAATTGTTTTGATGTGGGTCTACTCAAAAGTATACAAAGTGGGTACTTGTTGGATGTGGAATTAAATTCCACATCCAGTGGGTGCCTACACTTGACATTTGAGTAAACTTATAAAGAGATAAGTTGAAAATACAATTAAAAAAAATAAAAAAAATAAAAACTATTTTCCCTCCAAAAATATTATCCCCTGAGCATGATATTATCTTGAATCTTATTAGTTATTTTAAAGTTAATTTTATTAGTATATTTTTTGTTTTGAGATCCAATTTTTACCTCAAAATTCCCCTAATGGTCATGAATTTACAAAATTATTGGCCTACAAAGAGCCAAGTATGATACATAACCAATATTGAACACAAATAAGGCCAAAGTACCAACTCCAACAACCTCTAACCTACAATCTCACATTCTCCCATCAATCCACTCAACCCAAGGTAGTGCACCCCTTTCTCTAATCACATCAATCCCTCAAGTTGTGCTACTATCCTTCTAGGGCCTTTGGCTTTGGTTGGTCAAAGATGTCTCAGAGGCATGTGGCTTACAATAGTTTCATCTAACTTCGGGGATTTTGATACTCTCCAAACCGGAACACAAACACCTATCCCCACACTTGTCCCTCCAGGGCTCCAACCTTCCACAAGGACACACAACATTTTCATGACATGCATAGGTGCCATTTGTACCATTCACTCATCGACACTTTATCTTCCATAGCCTTGATTCCACAAGGCTACATGCAACACCTTCATTGGCTTCCTAATCATGTTGTTAACATGTTCCTAGTTACATGTTCACCATTAACCATTATTAATCATCTGAATCATTTTATGATAGCAAACTACTTTGAGTCTTTATGCATACACATTCATTATTGTATGCACCTAACATATCTTCATGCATCTAACATATCATTATTTAATATCTATCTAATTGATATGCATTCTTGAACCATTTCATCTCTTGTATTTTTATCATGTCTATGTTATTATATCAACATATCACATCTCAAAGCATTAAAGAAAACTTTTTAAAATAATAAGATATAAATTAAGAGATTCCCCTTCGTAAATATGGCTGCATCACTTGGCTTTGCAATTCTATTGGGTTGTTCTAAAGAATTTAGTCAACATCTTGCATGTTTATCTTGTTGCATCAAACTCAAGTCAATATTCAAATAACATTAGTTTATCCATATATACAACAAAATAATTTCACATAAGTACACATGCATGCATAGATATTAATTTAAAACTTAAATTCGTTCCTATACTTGAGCATCCAAGTTTAGTGTTGAACCTTAGCTCTGATACCATTGTACCATATCCAATTCCCTCAATGACTTACATAGGTTACAGGGTACCCAATTTTGTTTTTTTATTAGCTTGACAATAAACTCTAATACCACTTTGTCATATACCCCTACTAAATTTATCATAACCACACTTGCAAAAACTTGATTTTTATCTCTCATACATTTTGTCAAACACTTTACATATCAATATTTCTTCAAATACTTTGTATACAACCAATTAAGTGGTTTTTCTCTTGTAGACATTTTGTATAAAAAAAAAAAAAACATTGTTCTGATTCCACTTTTAACATATTAACTGAAATATACCACTCAATCATGCAACTTTTGATTTTTGCCTTTGAGATATTTTATCATATAGTTTGTATGCAAATTGTAATAAAACACCTTTAACACATTTTTCTTCGAATGTTTTGTATGCAAATGGCACAGATCAACTATAACAATACTATTATACAACAATGCTAACATACAACAATACTATCCCCATCCACAAAACAACATTTTCAATGGGGCATTTAATCAAATAGTTTTCCTACAATGAATCACTAAACCATTTAGGTATTCTTCAAACACTTTGAGTGCAAATTAATATAGCAACTTCCCTAGGGCATATCTCCTAAACTATAGCAGTCCAAGTTCTAAAATCAAAACCAGATGATCAGTGTGAGTTCCTCTTACTATGGTCCAAGTTTCAACCTTCAGAACCTCCTAAATGAAAAGTTATAGCAAAAATGTCAACATGACCAGTTTGATGCGTGATTTTAAGAGCATCTAGGAAGCTCGATTTCTTCTTATCATATGCCCTAGAATATCACAACCCAAGATCTAAAAGTTGGACCACATAATCAGTGGGATTTCCCCTCACTATGGTCTAAGTTTCAACTTTTGGAACCTCTCGAAAGAAAGGTTATAGCAAAATGTCAACATGATTTGTTTAAAGATGTATTTAAGAATCTCAACTTCCTTTCATCATATGTCCTAAAATTTTGCAACTCAAAATTTGAAAATTGGGCCACAGGGTCAGTGAAATTCCCCCTTATTATGGTTAAAGTTTCAACTTGTGGAACTTACTAGAAAAAAAGTTATAGCAAAAATACCAACAAAACCTGTTTAAAGAAAAATTTAAGAAGCTTATCTTCCTCAACTAGTGTTGTTACAAAATTTAATACATATAAAAAGCTACATCCAAATAGTATAACAACTATAGCCATGATAAATTTGTTGAAGGTAAATGCATGTACATATAAACTTGTTGAAAAAAATAATTAAATAATTATGCATGTCACTAAATCATCTATATCAGATATATCACTAACACAAATAAGCATTTACAGTTAGAAAAGTACAAGACACTGAAGTAGGGTGAGCCACGTTCCAACCCATTGTAGGCTTAGCTGTGTTACAATTTTTCTCACAATTGACCACCTCTGTGCCAAATCGTGATGCCTTGAGGAGAACTTAACTCAAGGGTATTTCACAAACTCAAATTTAGACAATATTTTAATACTAGAAGTGAAGGCCATTCTCCTTCACACACATGAAAACTCAGTGATCAATCTTTCCATCTTTGACCTAGCTCATCGGTTCAATTCCCCGCCCTATTTGAGTGTTATTTTCGGACATGACCATGATGTAGCCTCACCAATGTTGAACTTACAAACAAAATGAAATCTATTGGCAACGTTGTCCACTAGTCTAGGGAGCCAACTTGACATTGAAAAGTTTTGACTCTAATTGGTAGTGTTTGCATTTACACCCCAAGTCTTTGAAATCTTTTACTCCACTGTTCTATGATTTTAATCCTCCTCATTCCTGTTGAGAAATCAATACTAATAGGATTTAGGGTTTGATTCCTCTTTCTTGATAATTACTTGTGAATTATGTTGGTCTCTTTTACTTCTTAATTAGTTTATCTTTCATCAAGCAATTACCGAATTATATGTGTATGAAAATCACACGAACAAGAGACACAAGATGTAGGTGCACATCTAGGGAAAAAAACCCTATAAGGGGAAAACCCAGTAATAACTCTTCCTTTAGTAGATCAAAATCAAGACGAGACACTTCTATACTTTTTAGACCTAAACAAAAACCTCCTCCAACCACCAAGTGAATCCTTCCCTACAACAAGTGATCTTCACAAAATACACCAAGTGATTGCTCCTCGGCAATAGCTTCAATTCAGAATTTCAACCCCCCAGCAGTAGAACTTTGACCCCAGCAACAAAATTTCGAACCTACAATAAACCCATATTTTTTATCCCTGCAACTACCTAGAAACTTTACACTTGTAAGAGATAGCTAGCCCATAAACTTTTATTTAGGCCTTCCCAACAAATTTGTCCTTTTCCAGCTACTTCATGTTGGCATTATGACACAGTTTTAGCACAGGTTTGGCTCGATGACATAAGTGTTGTCCTTGATGGCAACTCTCTCAAATAGCAGATCACAAGTTCAGGCTCTCAAAATAGTAGAAAATGAGATACCCGCAGGTTCCTGTTCACAAAGCTGCGGACATCGGCAGGTTCCGCCGGTGCGCCGATCAAAAGGTGCGAACATATTCGCAGGTGTACCGAACAAAAAGTGCGGACGTAAAGTACACGCTCTTTCATGCAGAGAAAAACACGCGCACGTGGGAAATCTCATGGTTGGTCCATGGTATTTAGTCTAACATTTTTTATCCTATGGTTTTGGTCTGTGGTTTTGCATCTAAAGTATTGAACCCAGGTTTTGGTCCCTAGTATTGGATCTCTATGGTTTTGGACCATGGTTTGAGTAAGGCCTAGTCTATATAAAGGAAAGGAGATCATTTGGTTGTGTACAGAGGTGTTGAATATCTTAAGAAGAGCAAGATCTGAAATACTGGTGATCGGTTGGTGAGTTATAGCTAGACTTGAATCAAGGAGAAACCTGAGCATTACAAGACGGATCTACTGATGGGTCGAAATCTCTTTGGCGCATGATCAGATTTGTAAATCTGATAGTATGGGGTCTGATAAATTATCCATACCTGCAGGTCCGACACAACGCAAGTGCAAAGACCCGCAGGTTAGACACAACGCAGGTGCGGAGACCCGCAGTCTAGACACGGCATAGGTGCGGAGACCCACAGTCTAGACACAGCGCAGACGCGGATATATGCAGGGTTGACACAGCGCAGATGCAGATACCCACAGGCTTGACACAGCGCAGGTGCGGATACCTGCCGACTCGACACAACGCAGGTGCGGATACCCGCAGGTTTCTATTGGTGAAGTTGCGGACTTTTCTTGAAATATGTTTTAGCTGCTTTTGTCTATTATTGCAGTGTTCAGGGTTCTGAATTGGTGTCTAGTTGTTGTGTGCTGAGAAATTATTGATTCAGTATTTGTACAAGGAAGTTGGTTGATTGCAGATCTATTTGATGTTTGATTGATATTCATGGATCCCAGTCTTGAACATTCATGAAAAACGTGAGTCCTGGAAAGAAAAAGGAGAAGGTTGAATGGCCTCCAGTAGGGTCAGCACCTATGTACTAGTACCTAGCTAGTACAGAACTAAGGGGGTTGTAGCTCCATTCCACGAAGCTAGAAGAACTAGAGAGGTTGTAGCTTTTTGCATGTTGACAGTTCTTGCGCGTGCGGTATAAGATGCACCAGTACAGAATCATTGTAAAAAGAAGTTTCTAATTGAAAGAAGATAGAGACATATTGCAACAGGTGGTTTTCACCCACATTAGGTTTCCACCTTATATCTTGTGTTCTTTGGTGTGATTGTCTGCTCTATTTTTCCTATTCTTGTTTACTGTTATATGGTTCTGACACACAGATTAATGATCAACATCTGAGGAATAAATTAAATTATAAGTCTAGAAGGTATACGCAAGTTTCATTAGTCAGATATGCAAATGTTTGTATAAATTGAAAAAGAATTTGATAATACTGATTCACCCCCCCTCTTAGTATTATTTTCAACACTTCACACTCTTTTTCTGCTTATCTTGCTTGAAGGTCAAACTTGTTGAGTGACTGTGACAAATAGGTCGAATTGCCTCTCCTTATATGGCCTTTTTGTTGGGTCATATTGCCCTCATGTACGCCAACATCTTGGGGACAGGCTCGACTTGGTGTGGGGGTGACAAATTACCTTTTTGACTCAAAAATAGTTATTTTTACATAATACAAATGCCCAAGAAGGGTCCAATAAAAATGAAAATGAGTCTAATGACTCAAGACAAAACCTAGAAGTCTTCAATGGAGGCTTTGACCTAGAAAACATTGATCCAAACATGAAACCCATGCTTTAATAAGTCATTTTCTTTAATACTAAATTTTATTTTTGACAAGTACAATTATGAAAACCAAAGCTAGTTACATTCTTCAACACTCCCACTTAACTAGAGAGGTATTCATTATTACATATATGGAAAATTTCAAAATGAAATGAACTACGAAGAGTTCTAGCACACTCAATGCTATGAACTAGATTCCTGATCAGGGTAATCTGTCAGGGTGGGACTAATATGGACTAAAGCTTTCAGTGAATGTAGGTACCATCAAGCTTACTAGCTAACCATCAACCCAGGGATCTAGGTGTGTATCCAAGGTCAGAGCTCCAAGACCAACACCATCCTCCCCCTTCGAGATCTAAACATCAACACATAGACTGGCTAGATGTCCTCCCAAGACCCACCATTATTTGCTTCATATCTCCCTATCAATCAAATCTGTAATATCAACTAACCCAAGCATGCTTCTAAAATACTCAAACTTCTTTTTCGGAAGAGACTTCGTTAGCACATCAGCTACCTATTCATCTGTCAGAATATATTGTAGCTTCACAACCACATCTTGTACCAAGCTCCTAATGTAGTGGTACTTGTTGTTGATATGCTTCATCCTTGCATGGAATATGGGGTCTTCTGACATCTTCATATTGCTTTGATTATCACAATTTATCACTGTAGGATCTAGAGGCTTTCCAAACAAATTTGACAAAAGTTTCCTTAACCATACAACTTCCTTTCCTACTTCAGATGTAGCAATGTATTATGCTTCAACACTATTTAATGCAACATGATCTTGTTTTCCACTCATCCATGAAATCATCGAGGATCCCAAATTAAAACATACACCAATAGTGATTCTTCCATTAGTCTCACCACCACCCTAATCAGACTATGTAAACCCTATTAACTTAACTTCCTTTCCATCATATTTCAGACATCGATGTATAATAACACGTAGATATCTCAAAATATGCTTGGCAACTATCCAATGGTCATAACGAGACTCTAATTGAAATTGACTAAGAACATTTACGACAAAATATATATAAGTTCTCGTATTTACCAAGTACATTAGAGAACCCACCAACTTATGATAGCTAGTAGGATCGACGATACTAAAGTCAAAGCTTCTCAATTTCTTGATATTAGTGATCATGGGAGTAGTCATAAGCTTGGAATCCATACTGAATCTATGCAATATCTCGATTATGTATTTACCTTGACCCATATATATCTCTCTAGGTTTCTGCGAGACTTCCAAACCCAAGTAATAATGCACAAGTCCCAGATCTTTCATTTCAAATTCAACTACTAGCATTTTCTTGCATTCTTGTATTTTGCGCTCCACACTTGTAATAAACAAATCATCCACATATAGTAGTATAATGATTGGTTCATTGCTCACCACCTTAATGTAGAGGTTTGGATCTGCAAAAAAAATGACGAACCCAATTCTCAAGAGATATGCATCCATCCTTACATACCATGCCCTAGGAGCTTGCTTCAAGCCATATACAACTTTCTTAAGTCTGCAAACATGTGTGTCCTTGTTATTTACTTCAAAGTCTTCCGGTTGTTCAATGTATACTTCATTGATGGTTCCATTCATAAATGTTGTTTT
This sequence comes from Pinus taeda, assembly GCA_000404065.3. Classification (NCBI taxonomy): domain Eukaryota; kingdom Viridiplantae; phylum Streptophyta; class Pinopsida; order Pinales; family Pinaceae; genus Pinus; species Pinus taeda. The sequence goes on from APFE030431016.1 coordinate 13,745, forward strand.
TATGTCCATTTGATGAATATTCCATCCCATTGTAGCAGCTGGCAAAACCAAAGATCTTATAGTAGCATATCTTGTAGTAGGTGCAAATGTTTCTTCATATTTGATACCTTCCTTTTGAGAGAAATCCCTTGCGACAAATCTAGTTTTGTATTTGTCTATACTTCCATCAACATCATGTTTGATTTTGTAAATCCATTTTGAGGTGACCACTGATTTGTCACTTGGCCTAGGAATGATTTCCTAAACTCCATTCTTCATGATAGATTGATATTCTTCTTGCATTGCCTTCTTCCATTCTTCTTGATGAGCAGCGTCTTTGAATATAGTTGGTTCAACTTCTATCAATTTTGTCATATACGCTGCATATCCTGAATATCCCTTTGGTCTTTTGCTTTCTCTAAAACTTCCTTTAGTAGCTCCATGTCCTTCAACATCTTCAAGAGTAGCTTTTCACCAATTTGGCCTCTTCCCTGTTTCAGGTAGGATCACAGATTGAATAGGTTCACTTGGTCCTTCTTCTTCGTCTTCTTCTTCTTCTTCTTGGTTTGTAGTTGTCTTATCACGATGCTCTTCGTCTTCAAATAGTGGTATATCTTCGTTATCAAAATCGATTGGAATATCCTTGGATCTTTTGTAGGGATGATTCTCATCGAATATAACATCCCTGCTCACTTCAATTTTTCTTCCTTCCTTGATGTAGATTCTATATGCTTTTGACGAAAGATTGTAGCCAAGGAAGATCCCTTTAATGCTTGTAGAATCTCATTTCTTTCACTTGTCCTTTGTAACATGGATGTATGCGAGACACCCAAAGATTCGGAGATGGTCCACACATGGCTTCTTGCCTATGAATGCTTCTTTAAGTGTCATACTCTCAAGGATTCTATGAGGACTTGTATTTTGTATATATACTATTGTCATTGTTGCTTCGCCTAATAGAAACTTTAGTAGATCTTGATCAAATATTATGGTTCTCATACATTCTTTAATTATTCTATTTTTCCTTTCTACAACTCCATTCTACTCGGGATTGTAGGGAACAATGAGCTCCCTCTTAATACCTGCTTCTTTACAATATGCAATTAGTTCTTTTGAAGTGTATTCCCCACCATTGTCGGATCTCATAGTTTTTATCTTTCTTTCGGTTAAGGTCTCCACTTCAGATATAATACTTCAACCTTTGTCTTGAGAAGGTAGAGCCATGTCTTTCTAGAGTGACCATCAATGAAGGTCACATAATAAAGATGGCCTCCTAGAGATTTGTTAGACATAGGCCCACACACATCAGAATGAATGAGGTCTAATATTTCCTTAGACCTTGTATCACTACTTGTAAAAGGCTTCCTTGCATTCTTTCCCAAAGCATATCCCTTACATACTCCTTCACGATCTTCCTTGATGTTGGGGATGGCAATGACCATTTGGTTAAAAGAGGGAATGATCTTGTAATGCATATGCCCATATCCTCTATGCCATAGTTCGATAGGATTGATCTCCATGTGAACTAGGTCTTGAGGAGATGGTGTTATCACTCTATATAGCCTTCCTTCACTTACTCCAATAGCTTTTGCCTTGTCTATGCTTGAATCTTTTCCCCAAACCAAAACTTCACCATCTACAAAGGCAACCCTATCGCCTTTATCTTTTAAACAAGAAATTTAAAGTAATTTTTTCAAACCTGGAACATAGAGTATATTGTTGAGGTGTAGCTTTGCTCAATTTTCTGGCTTCAGTGATGTAGATCCAAGGCCCTTGACTGCATAACTATTGTTGTCTCCTAGCTCCACTACATGAGATGATGGTTTCTTTGATAAAGTATGGAGTTGTCCACTTTTTCTCATCATATGTCTTGATGCTCCACTATCAATGATCTATGCATTGTCATCATCAAGAGCACCTGTAAGTGCAACCAAGAATCCTTCACTCTTGACCTTTCTAGATAAGTTGTAGATGATCCTTCCAATCCATCTCCGTGCAATTCTTATGATATTGAATCCCATTTTCAAGTAACTTGCTATAGAGGTAGTAACCTTTTCTTCCAAGCCAACAAAGTGATCTCCAACCTTCTTCGACCTTAACTCTCATCCCATGTTGACAAATCAATACTAGCAGGATTTAGGGTTTGATTCCTCTTTCTTGATAATGACTTGTGAATTAGGTTGGCCTCTTTTACTTCTTAATTAGTTTATCTTTCATCAAGAAATTACCAAATTATATGTCTATGAAGATCACAAGAACAAGAGACACAAGATTTAGGCGCATAGGTAGGGAAAAACCCCTATAAGGGGAAAACCCAATCGAGAACTCTTCCTTCAGTAGATTCAATTCAAGGTGAGACACTTCCAGACTTCTTAGACCTAGACAAAAACCTCCTCCAACCACCAAGTTAGCCCTTCCTTGCAACAAATGATATTCACAAAATACTCCAAGTGATTGCGCCCCAACAGCAACTTTAGTTCAAAATTTTGACCCTAGCAACAAAACTTTGACCCCAGCAACAAAATTTCAGACCTACAGTAAACCCAGATTTTTGGCCCCAACAATTGCCCAGAAACTTCACATGTGTGAGAGATAGAGGGCCTAGAAACTTCGATTTAGGTCTTCCCAACAACTACACACTCTTTTTTTGCTTCTCTTGCTTGAAGATTGAACTTGTTGAGTGAATGTGACAAATAGGTCAAATTGTCTCTCCTTATATAGCCTTTCTGCTGGGTCGAATTGCCTTCATGTAGGTCAACTTCTTGGAGATAAGGCTAACTCAGTGTGGAGGTGACAAATTACATTTTTGAGTCCAAAATAATTATTTTTACAAGATAGAAAAGCCCAAGAAGCATCTAATAAAAATGACAATGGCTCTAATGACTTGAGACAAAACCTAGAAGCCTTCAATGGAGGCTTTGACCTAGAAAACATTGACCCAAGCATGAAACCCGTGCTTTAATAAGTTATTTTCTTTAATAATAAATTTTCTTTTTGACAAGTACAATTATATAGACCGAAGCTAGTTACATTCTTCAACAATTCCAAGCTACAATTTAAATACTTTCTTTTGTGTTTCTAATTACTTCCAACCATAGCTCCCCCCTTTCCACCTTCAACACCAGTTTTTAAATAATCATTGGTTACGTTCTTTCCAAACACTCCATAGAAGAAACCTTCGGAATATCTACCAAGTTCTAAACAAGATTGGATTCTCAAAAGGAGGGATTTTTCATTCCTTTAGAGTTTCTAATAAATCTTCTCTCCATAAGTTAGACTATCTAAAGCTTTCCATTCTTGGGTCCCATAGATTTGAAGCATGGTTAGCGTGGTTTAATAAGGGTTCCACCATCTCCTCTTGCTTGCACATAATGCATAATATGGGGCCTTCATAACATCATCATCGAAGCTTGCCCCAAGTCAAAACTTTCCTTCTTTCCATTGGCCAAGGAAACATTGAAATCTTTTTCCAAATCCATGGATTCCAATTTTTTTGCCACATCCTCAAGTTCACAAGCTCACTGTGTTTGGCATCCAACCCATATGCTTCTTTCACTAAAATTTTACCTCCTTATTATCCCTAGCATAAAGTGTTAGGCCTTTGTCTACAACAAATTCTCTTCTTCTTCAGCGCCTTCTCCAAAAGTTTCAAATCTTCCCTTGTTATTTCCATTGGCCAATATTGCTCAGATTTCAAAGTATGCCATCCATTACTCTCATGTTCAACATTGTCCTTCAAATAGTGATTAATATGAAACTAGTTGAGTGCATGGAAAAGATCTTTGGTTTCCCTAAGAGAACAAGCCACGTGTGGCCTCAAAGGTTAGGTCAACCCATCTCATGCCAAAATGGTGTGCAATGAAGACTATATGCAAATATATGAGCATCCCAAGGTGGAAGAACAACTAAACATCCTCAAATATGACACGTGGACATCCATGTGTGGACGCGCCACTAATAGCCTCAAGGCATCATCTTGAAGGCACAATTAAACAACCAAAAATAGCCCTAACTAAGAGGAAGTGTCCACAATAAACTCCTCCACATGATCCAAGGTGCAATAACCCACAACTAACTCGAGCAAACTCCCTAAATGCAGGAGTACCTTACCATCAAGCACTAGAATAATATTGAAAATTTATGAGGTGCCTCAACATCTACAAAAATGGGTGAGCTCACAAAATCTAAATTTGTATCAAAATGCATCTCCATCACAGTGTGAACAAGGCCAAAATAAGCTAGGGTGTTGAAGCAATAGGCCTCCCTCTAGTCAAATATGGGTCAAACCACCATTACACCACTACAACCAACCTCCAAATATGTGCATAAGTGAAGCACTCCACCTAGGACAACAATATATGATATCACAACATGAAACTAATGTGAAATACAAGAACACTAGGGTGCCAAGACTAGGTGGCCTCCACCATAAAGAATCAAATTAGAAAACCTTCAAACCACGTAAAAATGATCAATAATATTGGGCCCTCTCTGAATATCTAAAACAAACCATACAAATGTGCCACAATCATGCCAAATGATAGAATATGCCAAGGATATCATCTACCATGCAATATGTACATCCCGAACAATGTGAATCAAATCTCGTCCCAAAAATATCACCATTATACTGAAGAATATCACAAAATAGCTCCAATGCTCAAAATTAAAGACCAATAAATCCTATTGGGGGGTATAAACACATAACTTTGCACTAACCACTTTCCTCAACACATAACTTTGCACCAACCACATTCCTCTAGACATTGCAAATCCACTATTGAAATAGTGGTTAGCATAAGCATAACCATAAGTGTAATGCCAAGGAATGTGTCTTCGTCCATAAAATATCCTCCCATGTATCTAAATGTTGAATCACCTATGGCATTAAGAAATCTATGTCAAGTGCAACTGAGACACAATGAAAGATCCTCATGTAAACATAAGGGGCAACAAAGCTCCAAGGCCAATTCAATCTCACACCACAACAAAAATTGTTTAAAATTTCTTGCAATGATAAACTAATATACAAACAAGACCAAGATAAGTGGATCAAATCTATTAAATATAAACTTAAATTTGTACAAATCTTGGAGAAGCCCAGTGTGAGTAAAAACTCTTAAACCTAAAGTACCAACTTGCAAGTTGAGTATGCATCACACACCAAGGGCCTTTAAAAACTTGCAAATTGAGTATCTCACCAATGCATCTCAAAATTTCCAGCAACTAGAGTAAAAGTCTTACCAAGGTCAATTACCTCTTTTTGGAGGAATCCTTTGAGACAAATAATTTTGTTGTACTCTTCAATGATCTCATCCACTCCATGCTTGGGGTCAATCACTAATTCCTCAAAAAGTTTTGGAATCATCTCCTAGACAATATTCTTGAGAATGGAGTTATATTCTCATGGCATAGCATCCTGACATGCTCTAAATTTGCCTCCTCAAAATAGGAAGGCTTTGTCTTAGGAAAGGAAGACATTAGTGCAACATAAGTAAGACACATTTTAGGTGGATGACTCACTCACAAAGTAGATTTTTTTGCTCCTACTTGCTCGTGTATCCAATAATGTCTAAGTAAGCCATCTCAGTTTCCTGGCTGAACTTGAGAGTAATGACATTTTTGTTCCTTGACTAGAGCCTTGCTGATCTAAATCATATTTTTCCTTCGATTTTGGATCAAACTTTGGGACAACAAGCTTTTCTCCTTAATTTCTTTGGGAGCCTCAAGGAATTTGACAACCATTCACTTCTAACAGCATCATCACGAATGCACTCACCTTCTTGTAGACCTCCTAACTGGGTACATGCTGGGAAAATGCTCACCAAATGAGGCTCATAGGAGACTTGTGTTACTTTGAGGACCATCCATTCCTAACAATGTCATGAATCCGCACACCTTGTTGTAGAGCTCCTAACTGAGCACATGCTAGGAATATGCTCACAATGATGATAGGATTGGGTGTTATGCTTGCCAGTTGCATTTAGTGGAATTTACTTAACAAGCTTTTGGCATGTAGATTATGGGCATATATATTAACTACTGGATTCCATGAGACAATGGTCATTGTAGTTATGGACATTTTACCAAACACTGAATATGTGTCCGCAATAACCTTACCTGCCTTCACTATGCTCAAGGTTATCTGTTCCCTTCTAGAAAATATAAGTCAACTTCCCATGTTTTACATGTCAACCAGTACACTACCAACAAAAATGTCCAGCCTAAATCCACTTTTAATTAGACAATTATGAAAGTATGTTTAGTGTTGCAAAGCTCTTACACAGGTAGAGATTGAAAGCAAACTAACCATGGTGAAAGAACCAGTGGTTATGCATTACAACTGCATTTGATGCTAAATTGCCAGTTCATCATCAGCATGTCCGCTCTCAACATATCTAGCATCGTTACATTCCACAACACCATTCTAGGCATTTTCTCAAATAATTTGGTACACAACCTCTAAGCTAACATGGTTAGCAGATATTTATGAGAGAGTTTCACACGAAGATATCTTCTTTTTATCCACTTTTAGTTATATACTCACGGATTCAGTTACCTTGTTGCAGAACTACAAATTTAGTACATGCAAAGAAACAAAATCTGGTCTTGTGCCATCTTTTCGCATTTCATGAAAGAATTTCAGTACTTCATGCAATCATCTATTATGGGCAAAACCTGCAATAATTGTAATCCAAGATGCCATATTTTTAGACATATTACCAAAACATGTGGTATGCATGGTTTAGGGTCCTAAATTTCAAAACAAATCTATAACAGTAATCTCTACAAAAACAGATTAAAAAAAGTTAGTGTTCTAATCATAAACCGATATACTTGAGTTACCTTTTTGCAGAGTTACAAATGTTCACTGGCCCAAACAGAACCACCACCATTGCAGTTGTCTTATAGTTCACATGCCAGCTGCATTTGATGATAAAGTTTCAATGTTTCATTTGCATGCCCATTTTTTGTATATACAGTGATCATAACAATCCATGAGACACCATCTCTCGAAGACATTTTGTCATGCACATCCCATGCATCTTTTAGATTGCACCAGATTGCTTGCTTAAGTGTAAGAGAGTAATCCCCTAAGCAAGCATCAGATTTAAATCCAATTCTCATCATCATAATAAACCTCATTGACCTCCTGCTGAGAATATTATATCATTGTGCCTTTTTTTGTTGGCTTGATCCATGGGGATTTGAACCTTGAATCTCATAGTTTACATAATACTTGATAACGCAGTGATCACCAACTGAGCTTCCGTGTGAGCCATATAGCTGTAACTTTATTTCAATTGCAAAGTACAATTTATATGATTGTATGCCCCTCCTTTTTGGACTTTTTAAATCAATGCAAGGGTTTCTTGATAGCACCCAAAACTTGTATGCACCCTAATCATTGTGTTCCATAAAAAAACATCTTGTTGATCTATTTTGTCAAAGACAAGTTTTGCATTCTGGATACCATCTATGATGGAATATGTGGTCATTACACTGGTACCAAATAAAAAGGATTTTCAAGCTCAGTTATAATCATGTAGGAACACACCTACAACATACATGAATAGGCAGTGGAGGCGAGCTGACCCATAGCATTGATCTAGATTCCCTTCCTGCTGCCCATAAAAAATGGCAACAGAGGAGAATGCCTCGGAGATGAGTTGTGTATATGATAAACAAAGGATGACATCTTGACATCTTCCATTTTTTTAATGCATACAAACTCTGTCCAAGATGTGGCAATAGAATGAAGCCAGTTTCCCAGTTATCAATGCAATGGTAAGGCCATATGATAGTTATTACAAATGTCAAATGCAAAAGCTGTTGGTTATGCAGTGAGGTGACCTGTAGCTCATAAACCTAAAAGCAACGTCGAAGTTATGGCTGTGGTTTCAAAGGATATGCTTCTTCTCATATTCCTTCATCTAATGCAGCATGAAGTCCTTGTCCAATATATAAGCTTCACCATTCATCTGCGAGGCTAACTTCTCTAAAATTCAGGTAATTATCAAATTGAGAATGCCATTTGTCTCAGACAAGGAATACATGAACCTTGTTATTTATCTCAATCCAGCTATGTCCTGGTATCTTTTTCAATCCTCTCACTTTCATCATTGTTCTAACCTTTACCACATCACCCCACCTGCCGGCTGCAGCATAAATATTTGAGAGCAGTACATAATATCCAACATTTTCAGGATCTAACTCTAAAAGGTAATCTGCCACACACTCTCCTAAATGAATATTGCAGTGAATACTGCATGCACCAAGCAGGGCCCCCCATATGCTAGCATCAGGTTGTAAATGCATCTTATTAATAAAATGTAGTGCCTCTTTTAAATGGCCTGCACGACCAAGAAGGTCAACCATGCATCTGTAATGCTCTGCTCTAGGTGTGATGCAATAATCCTGAGTCATGCAATGGAAGCATTGCAAACCTTCGTCCACCAGACCTGCATGGCTACAGGCAGATAAAACAGCAATGAAGGTAATAAAATTTGGCTCCATGAATCTCTGCTGCATTTGGTAAAAAAGTATGAGGGCATCCTGACCATGACCATGCATCCCGTACCCTGCAATCATGGCATTCCAGGAAACTATATTCTTCTCAGACATTTTGTCAAATATTCGGCGTGCAGTAACGATATCCCCACACTTAGCATACATGTTTATAAGGGCAGACACCACAGAAGAATCAAACCCAAATCCACTTGTAATAATGTAAGTATGGAAAAGCATGCCTTGCTGCAGAGATCCTAAAAGGGCACATGCCGAAAGCACACTTACCATGGTGATTGAATTGGGTTTCACATCTGCCAGTCGCATTTTATGAAATAATCTCAACGCCTCATTGGCTTGTTCATTCTGTGTGTATCCAGCAATAATTGCACTCCAGGAAATCACATTTCTTTCGAACATTTTATCAAATAAAGAGCGTGCAGTGTCTATATACCCACATTTGGCATACATGTCTACAAGAGCAGTCTCCACAAAAACATCAACCTGAAATCCACTTTTAACTATGTAATCATGAATCCACTGTCCTCGCTGTAAATCTTTGAACTGGGCACATACCGGGAGGATGCTTGCCACGGTGACTGCATTGGGTATTATACCTGCGAGTTGCATTTGATGAAAAACTGCCAATGCCTCGTTGGGATGCTCATTCTGAGCATATCCAGAAATTATTGCATTCCATGATACAATATCTCTTCCAGGCATCATGCAAAAGAATTGCCATGCATCTTCCATCTTACCCCATTTGGCATACATGTCTATAACAGCGGCTCCAGTAAAAACATCTGACTCAAGTCCGCTTTTGATAATGAAGTTATGGATGCACTTGCCACGTTGAAGAGATCCTAAATGTGTGCAGATTGAGAGCAAACTCACCAGCGTGGCAGAATCAGGTCTTATGCCTTGGAGTTGCATTTTATGGTAAAAAATCAATGCCTCATTCAAATGTCCATTGTCAGAAAACCCACTAATCATTACATTCCATGACACAGCATCTTTCATATCCATTTTGTCGAACAATTTGTATGCAACATCCAAACTATCGCATTTAACATACATGTCTACCAGTGAGTTCCACACAAAACCATCTAATTTGCACTCATTTTTAATCATGCAAACATGGATCTGCTCGCCTTTTTGCAGAGCTCGCAAATTCGCACATGCTAAAAGCACACTGGCCAAAGTAACAGAATCCGGTATCAGATCAACTACTTGCATTTCATCAAAGAGTGCCAACGCCTCAGCAGCATAACCATTATGAGAATATCCGGAAATCATGGCAGTCCAAGATACCACATTTTTTTCAGACATTCTGTCAAACAGGTGGCGTGCATTGTTTAAACTCCCACATTTGCAATACATATCTATAAAAGCAGTCTCCACAAAAAAGTTTAACTGAAAAAGAGTCTTAATCATGTAGCCATGGATTAACTTACCTTGTTGCAGAGCTCCTGATCGGGCACACGCCGCAATCACTGCCACCAATGTAACAGCATTAGGCTTCACATCACTCAGCTGCATTTGGGAAAAATATTTCAATGCCTCGTCGGCAAACCCATTCTCCGCAAACACAGCAATCATAGAGGTCCAAGCGACGACATTTCTCTGAGGTATTTTGTCAAACACATTGCGTGCATCCTCCAATAACCCAATTTTTCCATACAAATTTACAAGAGCGGTGCCGACATAAATATCGGATTCAAGTCCAGCTGTCCTTGTGTGATAATGGATCTCCTTTCCCTCTTCTATAGATGATAATCCCGCACATGCCTTCAGTGCAAAGGAAAAGGTGTATTTATCTGGCAGCATACCATTCCTCTGCATTTCATAATACAGTTGAAGGGTTTCATCGTAGTTCCCAGCCCTGGCATACGCTCTAAGCATCGCATTCCACAACACAACATCTCGTTCATGTATTTTGTCAAACACTTGGCGTGCATCCTCGATGCTGCCGAACATGTTATACATAACCACGAACTTAGTACTCAAAAAAGGGTTATGTTCGAACCCGCTTATGATCATATGGGTATGAAGAATTTCAAGTGATTTAATGTGGGTACAATTTTCTAACAGAGATGCGTAAGAGTTGGTGTCGAACGCGCTCATGAAATTCCATTCTGGTTTGTAGGCAGCAGTGGAGGAACACTGAGAGATGAGTTCTGGATTAGACTTGAAATGAGTAAACGGTGGAGCGTGAAAGGATCTGCAAATTTTGAAGTTGTACTGATATTGGCGCAAATATGTGTAAAATAAAGAAGCTAATTTCATGGTTACAATGTATTTGCCATTCAAATACAGAAGTCAATTTCTTGGTTACAATGTATGAGCCATTCAAATCAAAATTTGGATACTATAAAGCAATAAAAGAATGTGATGCTCTTTCATCCTTAAATTTTAGAACTAGAATACCCTTTAAATGGCTGAATGAGTATGTCTAAGTGATTATAACGTTCTCATGCTCTGTGTTAATAAAAATATAAAGATCATAGTGTGAATCTTAGTTTAGGTTTTCTCAATGACCAACAATAGATTTATCGATTCTCTTGATTAAAAAAAAGAGACAAAACTCTATTTTCAATAAATTGGTTGATGTAATTTCACCATTTGGAGGAGCACAAATATAATGGATTATTTTCTGTATTTAAGTTTCTGTGATCCATGATAGATTTAAACAAAGTTTTTAGGTAGAAATTATATGAAATAATTTTTTGGCCAATTCGTTCAAACCAATAAGTGTGGTTCATCATCAAGACCAGATGAAGACCATGGCAAAGACTTAAATAAAGAGCAATGTAGAGACATAATTTCAATAACGGTTATATTTGAAGAATAATGTTTAAATTATAATATTAACTTATTAATATATTAAAAACAAATATTATTAAGCAACTGCTATATTAAACAGCGAACTTTTGAAAAAAATATTTAAATAATGATATTTTTCATTAATTAATTAAAAATTATTAATAGGTAAACGGCTATATTAAATGACTAGTTTTTGAAAAATAATATTTAAATTAATTTATTAAAACCTAATATTACTAGTTCTTTGAAAAACAATATTTAAATAATGATATTAGTCTCATTAATTTATTAAAATTATTAATACGTAACGGCTTATATTAAATGGCTAGTTTTTGAAAAATAATATTTAAATTAATTTATTAACACCAAATATAAATAATATTTTAAACGTAATATTAGTTTATAATTAAAAACAAAATTTAAAATAACTGCGATATTAACAACTAAACAACAGTTTTGAAAATAATATTTAAAATAAATAAATAAATAAATAATCAAGGTCAAATTTTAAAGGAGGGGAAAAAAAATTATAAAACGAATGAAGACCCTAATTGAGAAAAATCATTGATAATAAAAATAATAATAAAATAAAATAAATAAATTAAAAATAATTAATGGAAAAATAAATAAAATAAAACAAAATATATACAAGTAATATATATATATATATATATATAGATATATAATATATAATAAACTTATATTATATATAATAATATATAATATATATTAATATATATATAATATAAACAGAAACATACACAAACACACACATATATCCAAAGAAAAAATAATCAATAAATAAAACGGGGTCAACAATAAAATATGGAGCTCATACCCACTAAATAAATAACAAAAATACTAAAAGGAGTTAAGAACGAATAGGATGATAAAATACATAAAAAAACATGAAGGATCAAGAAAATAAACTCTAATGACGAATAAATCAACAACAAATACTATAAAAAGGATGCCAATACATACATAGTTAAACAAACAAACAAAATAAATCCCAAAAAGAAGCCTAAAAAAACTAGGAGAACAAGACAGGGACCCAACTTCTATTAATATTCCAACCATCATCTCTATTCAAATTATTAGGCATTCTTTCAATTTCTAGGGCCTCCCTCAATTTACGATGATGGAAATGACTAACCTTAGCAACGACTTGGGCCTCCTCAATGTAGATGTGATGCTTAGATTTATCTGCATGCTCCGCTAAAGCAAAGGAGCGGGCCCTGTCATGCTTGATGTCAACAACATGCTCATAAATCCTTTGATTAATCGAGCGACGAGTCTCACCAATGTAGGGAGTCTCACAAGAGCATGGGATAACATAAACACCCTTCATATTCTTGGGATCCACTGGGTTTTTTACAGATCTAAGGGAGCTCCGGATGGTATTTAAAGGCCAAAAGTTTGAAACTCTTCTGCGACTCCCTACATTGGTGAGACTGGTCACTCGATTAATCAAAGGATTCGTGAGCATGCTGCTGACATCAAGCATGGCAGGACCCGCTCCTCTGGTTTGGCGGAGCATGCAGATAAATCTAAGCATCACATCTGCATTGAGGAGGCCCAAGTCGTTGCTAAGGTTAGTCATTTCAATCATCGTAAATTGAGGGAAGCCCTAGAAATTGAAAAAAGACCCAATAATTTGAATAGAGATGATGGTTGGAATATTAGTAGAAGTTGGGTCCCTGTCTTGTCCTCTTAGTTTTTTAGGCTTCTTTTTGGGATTTATTTTATTTGTTCGTTTATCTATGTAAGTATTGACATCCTTTTTATAGTATTTGTCATTGATTTATTTTTCATTAGAGTTTATTTTCTTGATCCTTTGTGTTTTTTATGTATTTTATCATCTTATTTGTTCTTAACTCCTTTTAGTGTTTTTGTTATTTGTTTAATGGGCATGAGCCCCATATTTTATTGTTGACCCCGTTTTATTTATTGATTATTTTTTATTTGGATATATATATATATGTGTGTGTGTGTGTGCGTGTGTGTATTTATTTTGACTTGTGTATATTTTTGTTTTATTTTATTTATTTTTCCATTAATTATTTTTAATTTAATTTAATTTATTTTATTTCCATTAGTTATTTTATTTATCAAATGATCTTGTTTCCATTAGGGTCTTCCCTAGTTTTTATAATTTTTGACTCCCCTCCTTTAAAGTTTAACTTTAATTATTTATTTTAAATATTATTCCTCAAAAACTAGCTGTTTAATATAGCGATTACTTATTAATATTTGTTTTTAATAAATTAATAAACTAATATCACAGTTTAAATATTATTTTTCAAAAAACTAGTAATATTTGGTTTTAATAAATTAATTTAAATATTATTTTTCAAAAACTAATCGT
>APFE030431043.1:0-86875 GCA_000404065.3 Pinus taeda
AAATAGTAAGTTGTGCTACAATTAAGGAAACTGAAAATGCTGAAAGAGACAATGATGGGGGTCCAGATGGACTTGGTAGGTGGCCACCAATATCCACCTGGATCAGTTACCTGCTCGGAGGGGTTGATGGTACTTGTCTGCCTGGATTGTGAAAGGCTGGAATGCCTTGGGTTGATGACAGTTACCTGCCCGGAGGGGTTGATGGTACTTGTTTGCCCGAGTTTGGGTTGATGGCAGCTACCTGCCCGGAGGGGTTGATGGTATTTGTCTGCCTGGATCTCCTCTCCATAGAATTCTTGAGCTGGTTGGCCAGTGGAATTCCATGTTAGACCTAGTAAGGTCTCTATCAAAGAAACTGTCTAGATGTGAAAATGACTCGATTTGGTTGTGGAAACCAGTTTCCATGAGTTGGGAATTCTTTAGCCTATTATGGTTCTCATAGCTAAAGGAATTAACTAATTGGCTATATGTTGTGTTAAAAATGAATTTTACATATAGTTGTGTGAAATATGTTATACACATTTAACAGGAAATGAGCTTAGTGCTCAATAAGGAGTTATTGGGAATTTTAATTCCTTTATTGTATTATTAATCTTGTGAACGTCTTAGTAGGGGATAAGACAATTTTCAAATGATGCAGTAATTGACTGTTTTGATGATTAGAGAGCTAGGCGCTCTTTTGGTACTTTTAGAAGTACTTTGTGGATGTCTTTAGTGAGAATCATTTCAGTGTGCTTGTGGAGCAGTGATGAGCTCTTTAAGGTACTTGTAAAAGTACTGTGATTTAAAAGTCATCTAACATTGCACAATTGACTGATAGTTAAAAGTATTTCATTTGAATCAGAATATTATGACTAATGCGATTGGATTTGTTAGTCATACATTACAGGAATTACTTACCATGGAGGGTTGATGGGCTGTTCAACCACTATTCAAATGCTTACGTGAAAGTACTCATGATTTTCAAGAGTAGATGGTAAGTAATGGTAAGTTGACATAGAGAATTGTTTATTATGAATTTGAATAAGGGTCAAGTGATGGCAATCAGAACTTGCATATTTTGCATTTATAAATGCTTATGAATATCGATTTTTCTTATGTTATGACATTACAATTTTTGTTTATTGTCATTTCTTGGAATGAAATATCTAATTTTAAAGAGCAAGGATCACATTTTGTGTGGTTTAGATGGTATATCATGAGTAAAATATCAAGTTCCGACGAGAGATGAACACCGAGGACGGTGTTGTTGTTAAGGGGGGGAGTATGTGATATCCCTGTCATAAATAACCCTGCGTAAAAGTAATTCAAGATTACGAATCAGTTATTAACTGATTCTTGATATTTGTAAAACGGATTGAGGGAAATGAAGAGAGGGATCTTGGTAAAAAGGAAAACCGCTTGTCTGTCGATGGGGAGAGTGTGAGACTGAATATATGATATGATGATGGTCGTGCGTTCGATCGGTATCTTTGATGGAAGAGCGTGAGACTGAATATTTTGAAGGTCGTGTGTTCGATTCAGACTGAGTATATAAAGATCGTTTGTTCTATCTGTATCTTTGTTGAGAGAGCGTCAGACTGAAGCTCTTTGAAGGTCGTGTTGGATCGAGGCACAACGCACCTACCACTTCATAACAATACTTCCAATCACGCTGAGCAAAGGGATCAGGAGGGCGCTCATCTAAAGATGACAGACTGTCCGTAGCCTGCAAGCCAGGATCTTCAACTCAACCTTATACTGCAATTAACATGCCAATTTACGCCTTTATACGCACATTAAAAAAAATAAAAGAACCCAGGCGCTCCTTCCAAACAACCTGACAGCGTGGTATGTGCAAGCCTAATATTCTTCCCAATCTAATATACACACAACAATTCTAATTATGCCCAACAATTCTCATTATAAACCCCCACAGTCTTAACGCACAACAATTTAACAAGACACAAGAATTATCCATGAACCAGCTTTCATAAAATTTATAGCAGTACGCACAACAGTTTACACAAAACTCAACTCGCAGGTTCTTTGAACCCACGGAACATTCAAATGTTCTGGCTTATATATCAATAACCCTCCTCCACGCAATTCTTAGTAATACGCACAGCTGAAAAAAATATCAATAAATCCACGTTTCTGCTGCGCTGGAATTAACCACTATTTATATGTATGAATATATACACGGCTCCACACCGTTCCACTCAACCAAAACAGAGCTACACTTTCCACATATTATATATAGCAGTCAACATATTTCAACATATTATATTCAAGACACAGTCAATTAACCACTGGATGCATGAATACAATTTAACACAATACCACATAAATCTTCCAAATGGCGAGAGGAATTTTCATAACAATAATTCTGGTACGCTCCTCCCTCTCTCTCGATGAGATGAGAGCTCAACTGCAGTTTTATTTATAATAATAATGGATATGTACAATAGATGTTCTAAGACCTTATCTTCTAGAAAAAAAACAAGAATTTTTCTCTTTTACATAATGATATAAAGCTGGAAGTTTTTCCCATCCTTATCCTAATTTTAATTGGAAACATAGAAATTCTTATCCAGATTCTATCCTTTTATTTAGGGAAAAGGATATTTACATAACTTTTTTACTTTCCTATAATTAACTGAGAAAGAAACATATTTTTAACTGGAAAAAAAAACATAGAAAGTGCAGGCTTTTCTATGAGTCGTCTGCTCCTGCATCAGACTCCCAAGGTTGAAAATAATCATGATCTCCTGATCATGTGGTTTGTAGTCTTGGTCCTCCTGGATCCCATACTTTGTTCTGCAACCGTCCAAATGCTTTATTCCTTTGCTGTCGCTGCATTTATGTTGTCTTTTCCTCCATCTTCTTCTTTTTATCAATCATGTTCAGGTTCTGATTGCTCTTGCTGGCTGCTATTTCTATTTTCCTCCATTTGGATTGTTGCATCATCAGTTGCCATATTTCTTCAATCTCTATGTCCACCTTGCTGTTGTTGTTCCCAATTTCTGTTAATTCAGCTGCTACCATAGAAGTTGCTTCCGCTGCCGCCATAGATGTTGCTACCTCACAAGCTTCCTGTCCCTCTGCAACATACTTTGGCTCACCTGTAAACACAATCAAATTGTTAGCATTAAAATCACAAGACCCACTGGTCTTATTTGTCGATTCGGTCACAAACTTTTCTCTATGCAGCTCCAAGTCTTTTTCAGGGCCCAAAATTTTTTCACTGGCTTTCTCCTCAGCTTTCTCTCGCAATATTTCAACATGCTGATTTGTATTCATCATGAGACTGTCAACTAGTCTCGCCTTCTTACCATCTTCTGCTTCATGACTGTCCTTCATGAAAACTTCCTTGTCTTGTTTCCTCAGCAAATTAACCTGTGCATGAGTTCTCTGTCTCTCCAGTTCCCTTCTCTGAAGATCTAATTTCCTATACAATTCAATAACTTCATTAGGAGTGGAGTTTGGAAACTTCACATATCCATTTATTCCTTCAACAACTCTTGACCAATCTTCAGTTGGTCCTCCTTTCTTTGCATCAACATCCTCATTAGATTCCTTCTTCATGACAATATCAGCCAATTGTCTTTCACCTTGGCACCCTCTTTCTTATGTCCTCTGTGGCTTTTTCCTGAACCTCTGCTATGACTATTAGTAGTCAGCTCCTTTGCAACAAGCCTCTGCAACACCTAGTCCTCCTCGCTGCAATCTTACCTCACTAAGCTCTCCTCACTTAGTCTTTTGGTAAGCACGGTCCTCCTTCTGGAACCTCTTCCTGAGCAACACCTTTGCTCCTTCTAGGCTTCTGCAATCTCCCACTCTCTCCTGAGAACACTTCAGTTGTCCTCTCTATCCAATTCCTTATTGGATTCTTCAGGTTCACTGCCACTCCTCTGCAACCATAAACTTCAAATCAGAAAAATAACCTCACCTCTAAGATCTTGCCTGATCTTGTCTTCTTCCCACTGCTGCAATCTTCTTCACTTGTGTATGCTTGCACATCAAATCTGCTATTCACCACACTTCAAAAAAACACACTTCAATTATCAATTGTACAAAAAAACAAACTTCTTCAAAAAAACAATCCCGCTCTGATACCACTTGTTGACAGACTGTCCGTAGCCTGCAAGCCAGGATCTTCAACTCAACCTTATACTGCAATTAACATGCCAATTTACGCCTTTATACGCACATTAAAAAAAATAAAAGAACCCAGGCGCTCCTTCCAAACAACCTGACAGCGTGGTATGTGCAAGCCTAATATTCTTCCCAATCTAATATACGCACAACAATTCTAATTATGCCCAGTAATTCTCATTATAAACCCCCACAGTCTTAACGCACAGCAATTTAACAAGACACAAGAATTATCCATGAACCAGCTTTCATAAAATTTATAGCAGTACGCACAACAGTTTACACAAAACTCAACTCGCAGGTTCTTTGAACCCACAGAACATTCAAATGTTCTGGCTTATATATCAATAACCCTCCTCCACGCAATTCTTAGTAATACGCACAGCGGAAAAAAATATCAATAAATCCACGTTTCTGCTGAGCTGGAATTAACCACTATTTATATGTATGAATATATACACGGCTCCACACCGTTCCACTCAACCAAAACAGAGCTACACTTTCCACATATTATATACAACAGTCAACATATTTCAACATATTATATTCAAGACACAGTCAATTAACCACTGGATGCATGAATACAATTTAACACAATACCACAGAAATCTTCCAAACGGCGAGAGGAATTTTCATAACAATAATTCTGGTACGCTCCTCCCTCTCTCTCGATGAGATGAGAGCTCAGCTGCAGTTTTATTTATAATAATAATGGATATGTACAATAGATGTTCTGAGACCTTATCTTCTAGAAAAAAAACAAGAATTTTTCTCTTTTACATAATGATATAAAGCTGGAAGTTTTTCCCATCCTTATCCTAATTTTAATTGGAAACATAGAAATTCTTATCCAGATTCTATCCTTTTATTTAGGGAAAAGGATATTTACATAATTTTTTTACTTTCCTATTTTTAACTGAGAAAGAAACATATTTTTAACTGGAAAAAAAAAACATAGAAAGTGCAGGCTTTTCTATGAGTCGTCTGCTCCTGCATCAAAAGATCTCTATAATAGTGAATCTGAGCGACGAGAGTGCTTTGGCAGTGAAAAGGGCCGTGGTTAATTCCCTCTACCCGGGCGATAACGTGATTTTTCTCCATGTTAAGCTGACCAACATTCTAAACGGGACCGATTGGGGTTCTATCGGTTTATCCATTAAGGACAACAACGACGAGTCAGTTCTTCCAGAGATCAATCTTTACTGAACACATGAATGTGGACGCAGATGTAAAGTTGAGTTGGGAACGCTTCTCCACGATGGGCGTGAACTCTCAAAGCCACTGCAGATCCGATTTGGCTTCCAAAGCAACAGTGATGGAGGCAAGGAGGTTGCCAAGGAAAAGATAAGTAACTCTATTCTTTATAGAGAATAATCAGTTGTGTTTTATTAAACAGTTGGAAAATATCATGGGGTTGATTTCTGCAGTAAAGATTGATTGTTTATATGTTTTTCTTGGTAGAGAAAACATGAAAATGCATGCAGTTAAAGAATGAATATTCTTGGTAAAGAAAATGTTTTAATACATGTAAAAGATTGATTGTTTATATGTTTTTCTTGGTAGAGAAAACATGAAAATGCATGCAGTTAAAGAATGAATATTCTTGGTAAAGAAAATGTTTTAATACATGTAAAAGATTGATTGTTTATATGTTTTTCTTGGTAGAGAAAACATGATAATGCATGCAGTTAAAGAATGAATATTCTTAGTAAAGAAAATGTTTTAATGCATGTAAAAGATTGATTATTTTATGTATTTTCTTAGTAAATAAAATAGGTAGTTCCTCCTAGAAAGACTATATGTGAGCCTTGTGTGAGAAATGTTTGTCTCTTGTCATTTTCTTGGAATAAAATCCTTGCTAAATATAGCCAAAGTATCTTCTTGAGAAAAGAAGATGAGGCATATAAACGTCCTGAGGACATAGCATGAAAGGTGGCTAAGTTTTCTTGAACTAAAATATGTATTTTTATTTGATAAAAGTTTCTTGGAAAATATATATATGCTAATTGCATTATGATTCTAGTTAGTTTCTAAGTTTTAGTGAAATGATTATGCATTACATGCATGATAAAGATAGCTAAAGATGTGCTTCTAGGCACATAGATATTCATCTCTAACTTTCTTGAAGAAAGAGTATATTATATATATACATAAATATGGTTTCATTCTAGAAGAGTGTGCATACTTCATGTATGAAGATGAAAGATTTTATGAGGGTTTTCTTGAAAATAAAAATAGAGGTTCTTTCCTTTAAAGACACATTAGAATAGTGTTCATTCAAGAACCAAAATCCTTACTTGTTTTACGAAAAGAACTATGTACATTGAAGTAAAGTAATTGTGTTAGGAAAACACATGTTGCATAATGGTAGCTATTGTGACTTTGGAATTATGACTCTATGTGTGTACATAGAGAAAGTGATCATGTTAACTTTCTTGAAGACAATAATCTTTTGAAGAGATTGTCTTGCTAGATGAGTTGTGTTGATTTCTTGATCTTGGATGGATAAGTAAATCTTGTTTTTGTATCTTGATTTTTATGCATAGGGTTGGATATATTTAATAATTCCCTGAAAGGGAAGATAGAGAGATGAGGTTAAAATGACTTTCTTTAAGAAGAAGTATGTCATTTGTTGTATGAAATGATGGTAGTATTCTAGTGAAGGGAAAATGCGTTGCATATATTAAAAAAAGGCTATTATGATAAGCTAATGTATGCACAAAGAATAGTCATTGTGACATGGAGTTATGTTCTTTGTATGTTAGAGGGACTATGTTGAGTTCGAAAAATAACTATGTGAAAAGAACATATGTGCTTAAGCATAGAAATAATAGTTTATCACATGTATGAAGATGTAATGATTATGTTATACATGTTAGTAGAACTAAAGAGTTAAATCTCTTAAAGAGAATTATGCATTAATGTAAATAACCATTGTGGAGGTCAAACAATACTTACTAGAGTATATGTACTAGCTATATAGTATGTCATGCTTGCTCATGCATATGAGTAGAGGTTAAAGATCTCTTTTAGAGGTTGCTTATTGATTGATTAATATGATATCTAATCTTGTTGCCAAGCTTGTTGACAACTACATTGACAGGAAACGATGGCGGATGGCGCCAAAGGAAAGTCATGTTTAACCTTGTGGCAGGAAAAGGATTAATGGACCATGCAGATGAGTTTGCCTAGCAGGGTCGTACATTGCTAAAACAATCATGCCACAAGGGATGTTGTATGTGGCGGTATGTAAGTAAAGATTACATGGAAACGGTATTAGCTTATAGCTAGTTATGTGGCAACTTAATGATAATTCATTGTCATGATTTTATGACAATGGTTAAGGGATGGAATCCCTTGTAAGCCATTGAGTGAGGGGTGAAAACCCTCACGAACGTTTAATAATAAGATTAAACGTTTGCTGGTTTTCACCCTACGGGGTTTCCAGGGTATATTGGTGTTCAATGGTGTGACTGCCTTTTGTGTCAGATTGATGATGATGAATCCTTGATGTTGATGGTTCTTTATTTGATGGCATGATCATATTGTCCAAGTATGAGATTAATTAATATGTTTATGGAAATCATGAAATGGATGCAAGGATTCATGAGACAGTTTATGTTATTACACTACCACAATGGTGGTTAATGGTTATGAAACTTACTGTCTTTTACGGCAATTTACTTGATGTACTAATGAATATTATAACTAATGGTTAATGATGAATTATGGAGTTGTGAATTGGATAATTACTTGTGGTAATTTGTATAAAAAAATTCTAACTCCCTACTTTTACATGCAAGGTTACCGGGGTATGTTACATTGTTGTAGTTCCATACCCATTCATTTAACACACTAAAAGAATGGGCGCCCGAAATAGGCCAGACTGTACGCAGACAAGGGAAAGTAAAATACTGAGTTCAATCTTGGTTCATAAGTTGCAGTTCAAGTTGTAGTAAAAAACTATTGATAAACCTGAATTCATAATTCGATTGTTTTTGGGTGAAAATTTGTTGCACAGGCATATATCTTTGTCGAAATTTGCAAGATTTCAATGTTTGAATATTATATGAACACATCTTGCATTAATAGAACTTTCAAATTCGAGTTTTCTTTCATGGATTGACAGTTAGGGGCATAGTTAGGCGCTGGAATCTGCTGCGAATTGTAGAAATTTGTAAACCGGAAATGGATTTGTTATTGAATTGTGGAACTCCCCCTTCATGCATCACCATAGGTATGCTTAAGCATAAACGACAACCGATATGCACAGGTCGATAGTTCTGGTAAAGATTTTGTATTTTTTCTTTTTGGTTTCCTTCAATTGCATATAATATGGTTATATGGTAGTTGAGGAGATAGTTCAGCTTGTTACTGTGGGCTTAAAGGAGGCCCCGGTTAGCTCTTAGGTGTCAATGCTATTAGTCTCTGAACTATTCTTTCTGCCTTCTGAAATAGAAACTAGTTAATATTATATGCAATTAGATGTAGTTATTCACCTAAAGTCGTTTGTTGCCCACATAAATCCATTCAAAAAAACCATTCATCACTAGTTGTTGTTAAGCTACTCACAGCGTTTGCTGCCCACATAAAGCCATTCAAAAAATCCATTCATCACTAGTTGTTTTTAGGCCACTCACAGCATGAATCGATGATATATCATATGTGAATATCCAACAATAAGCTAAGAAAAAAAAGCAAGCTTTTCCCTCTCCCGTTGGTCGTTAGGGTCATCGACGCCTAGTTTTCCTCTGGTGAGACACTGGTAGCAGAGAAAGCAGCAAAGAACACCATTAACTCTCCGACTGGGTTGAACGCCTAGTTTTCCGCTGTTGAAAGCATAGTTTTCCCCTGTTGAGACACCAGTAGAAGAGAAAGTTTTCCCCTGTTGAGACACCGGTAGCAGAGAAAACTGGTAGCAGAGGAAGCAGCACAGAACACCAATAACTGTCTGATCTCAGATATGACTTCTCCAATCTCATATACCACTTCTTGGACTGAATAAGTTGTGGAGACTGCGGATTGAATAAGCTGTGGAGACTGCACTTGAAGAAATGAAGCAAAGCAAAAAACCCTCGATAATGTGAAGCAAAGCAAAAAACCCTCGAACAACACAGCATCAACATGCGACAACTTCAGCAACTAATTCTGCCAGCTATCTCACGTTCCATAGACTCCCATTCCATAGACGACACCACATTAACATGTGGCAACTTCAGCGACTACGTAGACGACATCGCATGAACACGTGGCAATTTTAGCGACTAAGAAATCGCATGAACACATGGCAACTTTAGCGACTAAGAAATGGTTTATGGAAACTTTATCTTCCTTGGCATTTCTAAATTAGGCTAGCATTTAATATTGCTAGACTAATGTTGGCATTAGTTGACAGTGTGAAACAATTTCGAAATATGAAAAACACAAACCCACAATAATATAAGATTATCACCTCTCCGCTGGGGAAGACGCTAAATAAGACCATGAAAAAAATTAGAATATGGTCAGCGGATGACATAACACATTGACACGTAAAAACTTACTAAATATTAACACGAAATTTTGTTAAGCTATTGAAATCGATTACTATAGTCCCATTGCCATTTCCAGATGACAGAGACTAAGACTAATAAAGTGAAGAATCACATTAACTTTGATTTCCATTATACTTAATACAAAATTATTCTATGAAAAATCAATTCTAACTTTTAGTAACACTTTCATTATTTATAAAAATAAGTCAAAGTTCCTTCTTCATTCCTTGATTGAATTCTATTAACCTTCATGATATTCACAAAATCCTTGCATGTGCCATATTACACAGATGTAAATCAACTCTCATGGACATAAAAGGTATAGGAAAAAAACAGCTAAACCAAACATTACAACTAATTCTTTATTTTATTTTATTATATTAAATTAAAATAAAATTCATAAAACAAATAATAATTTAGTAAATATTAAAAGGATAATAGATTAATTCATAACATTATTAAATAAACTTATTAACTTGCTAAATAACATTAATAATAATGTTTTGCATTAATTTATATAAAAATATTATTAAAGGATTTTAACTCTAGTGGTTTGGTGAAAAAATTGTTTTTCTCGTTGAGTGGGTTCAAATTTATTGTGAGGCGCTCTATAACTCACTATGAGAGTAATATTATGGTTGTATAAACATTTAACATTTACATATAGCTCAACTGAAACATAAAATATAACAAAAAAATTGACTCAATTAAAATTAAAAGATTAAAACATATAAAAAAATCTTTTATTATTCCATTCTCATAAGTTTGATTTTTTTTTCTGCTAAGAAAAGTTGGCTCATATATGCAAAGAACTGAAAATTAAAAAATTAAAACATATAAGAATTTCTTCTATTATTTTGATCCTCCTAAGTTTGAATTTGAATAATCATAAGCGTTGAGGATGTGGTGCAATGGTTAATTGGGGAGGTTTGTTCAGTCTTGTTGTCTAATTCTCAATAGGACTATGTACGCTTGAGAGTTGTTTCAAGCACGATTTCTTTAGTTGAAAAAAAGGTTTGCATTTTTAATATTCAAATTAAAACATATATAAATGTAAAATGTAAAATGTAAAATGTCATGTGAAATGTGAAATGTAACATGTAAAAGGTAAAATATAAAATACGAAAGTAAAATATGGTCCAATCCTTAGCAAGATTATGTATGCTTAAGAGTTGTTTCAACCACAATTTCTTTAGTTGAAAAAAAAGTTTGCATTTTTAATATTCAAATTAAAACATATATAAATGTAAAATGTAAAATGTAATGTGAAATGTGAAATGTAAAAGGTAAAATATAAAATACAAAACTTAAAATATAAAATATAAAACGTAAAAGCACGATTTCTTCAGTTGAAAAAAAAAAAGTTTGAATTTTTAATATTCAAATTAAAACATATATTGTAAAATGTAAAATGTAATGTGAAATGTAAAATGTAAAATGACGCAGAGCTACCAATTTGATCACATGGAATCGGTTTGTCTATAATATAAAGTTAACATACTATTTTTCTTTAACATGTTATTTCTTTGTATATTATTATTGGTATAATATTTGTATATTATTATTCCAATATATCATAATCATAATAATCTCCATTATAAGTGTTATTGTATCACACCTTACATATATTATTAACTACACAAATTGACAATTCTAACATACCCCGTTCCCTAAATGACTTAAAGAGGTTAAGAGGCACTCAATTTTTATTTTTATTTTTTTCTTTAACTAGCTTGACAACAAGCTAGATGCCACTTTGTCACATACCCCTATTAAATTTATCCTATTTGTTGAAATTGTAACTAGGGTTGGTTTTTATAATTTATATTTTTTCATTATGATTTTGTAAAAAGTAAAAGAGAATTTATTTGAGTCAAAAGGAAAAATATTTTAATTTGAATTCATGGTTTTGTGATCCATATTATGAAATTTGTTGAGAGATATTTCGATAAAATCACATAAGAAACTTGTCACATACCCCTACTAAATTTATCCTATTTGTTGAAATTGTAACTAGGGTTGGTTTTCATAATCTATATTTTTTCATTATGATTTTGTAAAAAGTAAAAGATAATTTATTTGAGTCAAAAGGAAAAATATTTTAATTTGAATTCAAGATTTTGTGATCCATACTATGAAATTTGTTGAGAGATATTTCGGTAAAAATCACATAAAAAATTTTTAGTCGACACATGTTGAACCATCTAGTGTGGTTCATCTTCACGCCAAGATGCCATCTAGTGTGGTTCATCTTCGCCAAGATGAAGAAGCGAATCTTAGCCTCAAATTAAATAGATGTAGAGAGATGTTTTCTAGCCATTAGAATGTAACAACTAGTTTTTACTAGAGAATTATTATCTATTAATAAACAAAATTATAATATAAATAAAGTAATAGTTGGAAAATTAGTTATAAATATTGAATTAAATTATATTATTATTATTATTATTATTTCAATCAAAAAAAGAATGTCCTATAATAATGAGGTCAAACTTGATTATTCCAAACAATAAAACTAATAAATAAAATAAATAATTTAAAAATATAACAAACAAAATATAAATATAAATATAAATAATGAATTAAATTATTCGGCTGAAACAGGGGTTTACAGTTCACGGATTTTCGGACCTAGGGTTTGAAACTGGAAAGGAACAGGGTCAGAGTGGCAGAAATTTTCAAGAGGGGACAGATCATGACCCGACAGATGGTAAACAAGGGGTCCATAGGGACCCCTACTTACAAACAGATAATCATGCACAAACAAACAGCACAGGAAGGTGTGCAAATAGCAAGGTATGAAAGGTCACAGAAAGAGGAGGGGACCAGCAAGAGAAGGAGAGGATATGAGGGCAAGGAGGAACACAACACTCAAAAACTGGAAGGAAGGGAGAGCGACAGAAGAACAGATAGTAGAAGCAAGGAGAAGGCAGCGCAGGCACATCCCGCACATGAGAACAAACAAGAGAAGGAGCAAGAAGATAGTGAGAAGGGTGCTCTGGAAAAAGAGAGTGAGGAGAAGGGGAACAAACCAGAAAACCTCAATGACAAAATGACCCAAGGCCCATGCAAGCCTAAAATAGCAGAAGCCCTAAGGGTGGTGCTAACGGATCCAGAAATTCAAGCCTACAGAGAACACATGGCTGAACATGCAGTGATTTGCAAGTTCATGGGACTCTGGCCAACAGAAAGGACGTTGTGTCAATGGATAAAACAACAATGGAAACCCAAAGGTGATGTTAGACTACACCTAGGAGCCAAAGGTTTTTTCACAGTTGTTTTTCGAATCTAGAGGATAAGGATAGGATATTTGATGGTGGACCTTACTTCTTCGCTTCAGCAGGCCTCGATATGAGGCCTTGGAAACCCAACTTTGTGCCAGAGAAAGAAACCTTCACACAAGTGCCAGTCTAGATTCGCCTCTTCGCACTACCAATAGACTATTGGGGACATTCAACTCTAAAACAGATAGGTGACAATTTAGGGAATTTTGTCAAAGCTTCAGAAACCACTCTGCAGAGAAGATACACTTCCTGTGCTCGGATCTGTGTGGAGTTGGATGTCTTGGGGGCATTGCATGAAGGATTGTGGTTGGAATATAGGGATGAGGACTATTTCCAACCTATTGACTATGAGCAAATTCCATTTCGCTGTAGGAAGTGTCATGAGCGTGGTCATTTAATCAGAGAATGTCCATTAAATAGAACAACGGAAGAACTCAAGGGAGATCAGGTAGGAAAGAACATGGATACCTTCATTCGGCCAAGAGCAAGACAGAGAGGAAACAAGAAATGCCCAATCAGAACAAGCCCAACACAAGGTAATACTAGTAATGCTTTTGAAGTATTGGAGACTGAGACTGAATCAGAGGACCATAATAAGGAACACAATACCTCTGAAGCAAATAAAACTACAACAGACTTTGCAACCAAAGCAATGGAGGAAAATATTCAAAACATTACAGAACAGACTCAGGAAGAAACAGAAGGGGCAGATGAAGATTCATAAATGCTCATAAGTGACATCGGAAGTGAGGAAATGGAGCTCAATGAGGTCTTAGAGCAGGAAGGAGTTAATCTACCAAACATGGTAGAAATCTAGAAAAAGAAGGGGATGGAAAACATATCGGAAGAGGAAGTTAGGAAAGTTAATGAGATACTCATAGCAAAACAGAAAGCAGAGACGGATATGCAAGACAAGAATCTGGGCATAGCAAAAGGAATGGGACTCCGAATAAAAAGCCCACTTCAAACATCCATCAGCTCCAAACAAAGAAATAAGAGAGGACGCAGATCCAATAATGAGGCACTGCAGGAAATGGGACAAATGCTTTTAAACTCTGGTAAGATGAAAGCTCTAGAAGTTTTTTCTCTTAAATAATAATTTCTTTTGTGTTAAAATGAAAGTCATCTCTTGGAATGCTAGAGGGCTCAATAGCCAAATAAAACAGAGACTTTTAAAGAGGAAGGTCCAAAAGGAAAAACCTGACATTATATTTTTGCAAGAAACCAAATGCGCAAGTAACACTATTTATAATGCAAGCAAAAAGCTAGGTAGACAAACGGAATACCTGGAAACTACTAGTCATGGTTGGGAGGGTGGTTTAGTTACCTTGTGGAATCCGCATGTAATCAAAATCCTCTCCTCTGAAGCTACCAGGTCCTTTATAGCCATAGAAGTTCAAGTGATAGGCAATTCAGAGACTTATTTGTGCACCAATGTTTACGGGCCTCAGAAGTTAGAAGAGAAATACATTTTTCTTAGATCTTTATTGAATCTGAAGCTCAGATATCCCAGTGTGAAGGCAATCATAGGAGGAGATTTCAATATGATAACTACACTATTGGAGAAGAAAGGAGGAATCAGGAAACTTAACAAAGATTCTGAAGCATTCTTAGATTTCATCAACACAGCTAAATTAGTGGATGCCCACCCCAAGAGTGGGGCTTTCACTTGGAATAACAGAAGGGGAGGTGAAAGACAAATCGCCTCTTGTCTTGAAAAATTTCTAATATCTGAAAGTATGTTGTTGGAGGGAGTGATAGTAGAATCAGACATTCTACCTAGTGGAGGGTCAGACCATTGGCCCATTTCTCTGATTGCTGCTATCCAGGGCACTCCTAGAAATAAGCCATTCCGATTTGAGAAATTTTGGCTTAACCATCCGGACTTTACTCAACTTGTTGATAAGTGGTGGCATGAACCGATGGATATCAGAGGTACCAAAATGTACAAACTACAAGGTAAATTGAGATACATTAAAAATAAAATCAAAACATGGAATATAACAGTCTTTGGAAACATATTCAAAGAAAAAGCCAAGATATAGGAGCAGCTAGAGCAGATTCACAAAGGCTGGATTACTGGAGATATCAACCTAGAAACTGAAAACAAAGAAAAAAATTTGATGCAACAATGGCAGCTTCGTTGCCAACAGGAAGAAACCCTTTGGAGGCAAAAGTACCAGATCCAGTGGCTTAAGGAAGGGGAACAGAACACCAAATTCTTTCACAGATCAGCACTAGACTACAGAGGTGCTAATAAAATCCTCAGTCTCAAAAGCGAACAGTGGGACATTCTCCAGAATCATCAAGGAATTTCAACCCTGCTCACTTCGCATTTCAACAACATAGCTCAGGAGCCAGAGGTAGATAGAACAGAAGCAATTGCTGAACTCATCAAATCCATTCCCAAAACAATTAATAATGAGCAAAACCTTGCATTAACTAGAGAAATCTCTTTGGAAGAGGTGGAAGAAGCGGTGAAGAGTATGCCAAATGACAAAGCACCTGGGCTGGATGGCTTTACCATCAACTTCTACAAGGCTTGATGGTAAATTGTTAAAACTGAGGTTTGGAAAGTGGTGGAGGACTCTCGGTGTTCTGCCTCAATTCTCAAATCTCTAAATTCAACGTTCCTAGCCCTGATTCCAAAAGAAGAAGAGGCCAACACACCAGCCAAATTTCGACCTATTGCTTTGTGCAATGTCATTTATAAGATTATCTCTAAAGTCATCGCCAACAGATTGAAACCTATTCTCCTGGGCCTCATCTCAGAAGAACAATCGGGATATGTTGAGGGAAGACAGATTCAGGACAATATTTTACTAGCACAGGACTCCAGGAAAGTCGCAAGCATGATGATGCAACTTGACTTATCTAAGGCTTATGATAAAGTCAATTGGAATTACCTAGAAGCAATCTTAAAAGCTTTCGGTTTTGCCAATCAATGGATAAAGTGGATTTTAGCTCTAATCAAATCTACTAAATTTTCTATACTGATAAATGGTGCCCCTGCCGACCAATTCTCCCCCTCACGAGGACTCGGACAAGGAGACCCATTATCACCTTTCCTTTTTGTTATCCTGATGGAAGGTTTAAGTAGACTCATTCGTAGCGCTAAAGAGGAAGGAAGGATCAAAGGATTGCAGCCCTTGCCCTCCATTCCAGCGACCACTCACTAGCAATTTGTTGATGACACAATGCTACATGGGTCCCCTACAATCAAAGAAGCCCTGGGCTATAAAAGGATCCTCAATATTTTCAGCGAAGCCTCAGGTATGGAAATTAATCTATCTAAATCCACCATATTCTTTTTCAATACGCATTTAGCTGTGCAGAAGAATCTCTCTATCATCCTAGGCTTCCGAAGAGGAAGTCTACCCTCGAGGTACCTAGGAGCACCTCTAATGGATAAACCTTGGCAAAAAATTCACTGGGAGAAGATCCTAGCTAGTATGGAGAAAAGATGTCAACACTGGACCCATAGGGCCCTTAATTTTGCAGGGAGGCTAGTTCTAACTAAAGTTGTTCTGCAAGTTAGTCTACAATATTTACTCTCCATAGTCCCGGCTCCCAAAGGAGTCCTGCAGAAAATGAGAGTGATTCAGAGAACTTTCTTATGGATAGGAAATGCAGAAAAGAAAAAATGGGCACTAGTCGCATGGAATAAATTGTGCAAACCCAAAAATTTGGGAGGGTTAAACCTGCTAGACCCCTTCACCATCAATAGGGCCTGTGGGGCCAAATTTTGGTTTAAATGGCTGAAGGAACCCAATCTTCCTTGGGCTAGACATTGGAAGGAGAAATACGCTCCAATGCACAACACCCAGAACTTAATCAGAATGCAAGAGAATCCAGAGGGTTCACCATTCTAGAACCTAGCAAGGAGAAATCGAGGAATTATACAGGAGAATAGCTTCTGGGAAATTCGCAATGGGAAAACGGCCTTTTTCTGGGAGGATGCCTGGCAACAACTCCCTAAGTTAGAGAGGCCAGAATTTGCAGATCTGCAAAGAAATTATCAAGGGCTTGGGAGAACAACGGTTAATCAATATTGGAATCCTAATAATAGGGACCCGGAATGGAGAAATTGGGCAATCAATGAAACAGAGAGCATAACTAAAGCAATCAACAACGTCAGGGACCTGCAAACTCTATTAAACAAAAGAAGAATTAGGAAGGCGGATGACAGCAACCAACTAAGATGGGGAAAGCAAGGAGGGGGAAATTTCATGCTCAAAGAAGCCAGAAATTGCATCGAAAATTCAGAGCAAATTGAAAAGGTACAATGGAGCAGCAAGGTCTGGGATTCTCAGTTATGGCCAAAAATTAAAATCTTCCTCTGGCTCCTAATGCACAGGAAAACTCTAACTTGGGAGAATCTCCACAAGAAAGGGTTTTGTGGCCCTTCTAAGTGTCCCATGTGCAATAAGCAAGAAGAAAATATGAACCATCTCTTCAACATATGCGAATTGGCAAACCTGATGTGGAATTGGGCAGAAAATACTTTGCAGCAAACTGACAGAACTAGAGAGTCCATCCATGGGACCATCGAGAATTGGCGAGGCAATTTCTCCAGTAATCAAAGGGTCAACATCATTTGGAAAATAATGTCAGGGTTTATTACATGGACAATATGGAAAGAACGGAACAGAAGAGTATTCTTAAACGAAACCAGGGATATAAATCATTCAATAGAAATTATCATACAAGATATAAGACAATTGGTTCTTGTCAAAAGCAAAGCAGATCAAGATAGTAAAGTTTCGAATCGGGACTTACAAATTTTGAAAGCCTTTAACCTTGATAATGGAACATCCATGGCTACAATGAATCGCCAACAGGAGATAAGCACCTCGTTAAGCATCTGGAAACGCCCACCTTTAGGCTTCCTCAAGCTAAATTTCGATGGTGCATCGAGAGGTAATCCAGGAATGGCTGGCATCGGTGGCATTATAAGGAATAGCGAAGGGGAAATTATGCACATCTACAGCAGAGCCTTAGGGGAAGGAACGAACAATGAGATGGAGTTCGCAGCAATGGAACAGGGTCTCAGAATTATTAGAAATTTACAGGCAGGCGCAGCAGTAGTTGAGGGGGATTCCCAGCTCGTAATTACAGCAGCCAGAAGGATGTATGCGGGAGATAAAGCTAGCAAGGTTATGCAACACTGGTGACTGGATAAAGTAACAGAAAGTATAGCTGAGCATTTGGGGTGGCTGAAAGGTTTAATTTTTCAGGCTGTTCGCCGTAAAGCCAATGCAGCTACGGACCATCTTTATGGTATAGAGAACCCCACTAGCATATTGGATAGCTGTTGGCAGGACGTCATATGTTCAGAATTAAGAAATAAATGTACCTTGCTCTCGAGGCAGGATTTGCTGAATGAAAGGTAAGAACGAAGAGGCGGCGATCTATGCAGGCTCAACGAAATGATGAGGATCATGCGTACTGTGGGAAGAATTAAAGGTTCACAAAAGAGTGAAGGACAGGCAGAACAGGAGCATTCAATGCTCGAGCAGGAGGGAGTCATTCCCATCAGACTTATGATAAAAAACAATGAGTGTCGCTGACACCCATACGGAAGATGGGACACTTGGAATGCTACGGAGGAGAGTAAGAGAGGTGACCGTAGGAGCAGGAAATCAGATCATTACCGGAAATATAAACCATCAAGCAAGAATAATTATGATAAGTCATGTGGGCAACAGGGGATAGGCTGGAATGTACCTGGTAATTCTCCCAATTTCATCTATTTATTCTCAGCCCCTCGCAACGGCAAAGCCATTGTTTCTTCGAGTTGCAGGCTGAAAATCCTTTCCCTAATCCTTAGAACGCTGAGCGAACAGTCGTGTGTAGTTAAGATAATGGCGGGTGAGGGGAGCCGAAACGTATCGGCCAACCGAGATCTGAAATGAGCTCGGGAAGCCTATGAAACATGCACCTCGCAAAAAGAAAAAATGAAAAATTGAGGAGTTGGAGGCCATTGTTGCTGAGGAGGAGAAAAATTTGGAAGCACAGGAGTTGGAGTTGGAGAAGGAAGTGGATTGGGTTCAGGACCCTGGCACAGTTACAACGCGTGCAACTCAGTATGTGCGTACGCAAGCAAAGATGTGGAGGATGAAAACAATGTTGGCTAAGGCCATTAACATGCAGGGGGACTATGCCAAACAAGTTCGTCAAGCTCAACAGGCAATTGCAGTCACGACTGAGGAGCATATGGTGATTCTGGAGAGTTTGGAGTTCAAGATCAGTAGTCTGGAACAACAATTTGACATTGTTTCAAAGAAACTCACTGTCCTGATCAGTCTCTTGCGTCATACTATAAATCAAGATGCCAGGAATGATGGGGAAAAGACGGAGGGGCACACAGGCGATAACCAGAGCACACTTCCAATGCCATCTTAGGCGGGCAAAGCTAAGGCATCGACTGGGCCGGATACCTCCAAGAATTATATTGTTCTTGAAATGTAATGAGTCTCTGCTGTCTGATGAGTCAGTTTATGTGGCTATCATCCTTAGTTTTTTTTCTTTGTTCTGTCAAATTTTGCTCTGGGCTCAACTATAGATGTCCTCGACTCTATGTAAACCGTTGGTTGGTTACTATTAATTTTTTCAACCCCCAACTTTCTTTGCCGCCCTGCGTGGTGTGCCCCGGGGTCTTGTGGATGTTTTTTGACCATGACAAGGTGCTTGCTTAGTAGGATGGTAGTCCTATGTCTGCTCGAGCAAACCTTTTGTAAAATATGTATTTTGACTCTAATATAATTTGTTGATTTACAAAAAAAAAAATGAATTAAATTATTCAAATAAAAAGAAACATCCTATAAAAATAACTACAATTAAATAATAAGGTGAAATTTAATTATTCCAAGCAATAAAATAAACAATAATATCCCCAAGGGATAACTCAATTGGTCCAGCCCTCGTTGCTAAGTACCTTGCCTATTGGGAGGTCACGAGGTCAAATATCCTCGATGTCCTTGGGGTTAGGCCCAATATATTAGGTCTCTTTTCAGATTTATATAATTCCTTCAATTCTCAAGGCCTCCCTAAACTTACAGTGATGAAAATGATCAATTCTTGCGATGTCCTTGGCATTTCAATGCAAATGTGATGTTTTGTATTTTCTACATGTTCTTCCAAAGCGGAGGAGGGGGGCCTTCCATGTTTGATGTCGGTTGCATACTCATGAATCCTATAATTTATTAAGCAGGAAGTTTCACCAATGTACGAAGTCCCACATGAGCATGGGATGACATAAACACCTTTCCCATCTTTAGGGTTCACAGGGTCCTTCAATGATCTTAGAGAGCTTCAGATAGTGTTTAAGGGCCTAAATGTCAAAGGAATCTTATGATTCTCCAGGATCCTTGCAATATTTTCCATTGTCCCTCAAAGCATCCAATGATCTCAAACTCTGAGGTGTGCTTGGTTGATAATTCTCCCCAGTCGACCATGTTTTCTTTGAATCTAGCTTGTCTTGGTGATGAATCCTTCACAAATCCTTCCAATCAATGGTTGGATTTGAACACTGATCCCAATCTTCAATGCTTTCTTGATCCTATCTCTAGCAGCACTTTAGAACATCCCCGTTCTTCTGTTAACCACTTTCCTCCATCCTTGGCAACCCATTCTTCCCATTTGGGCTCCTCATCTCATTCCTCTCCTTTTTATTCGAATATATTGGTTCATCATAATAATAACAACAAAATTGTTATTAATAACAATAACAATAATAAAAATAAGAACAATAATAATAATATATTTCTATTGATCCTATTAGCAATATTAATAATAAAAATAAAATTTCTCTCACCCCTTTTAATAATAGAGTTGTTAATCTTTCAAGTTTTTATTTTGATCCTCTCATTTATAGTCTCTTAGAGAAAGGTTTAAATTTTGTCCTTGCCCCTAGAAAAATACCAGTGGAAGAGATTATTTGTGACATTGAATTTGGTATTAGGGACTTACCAAATGTTATGAAGGATATCATAAGACAAGACTGTGTGGTTATCCTGAGAAAGGCTAAGCCCCCTAAGAATAACCTTAGAAAACCTAAGTTTGAGGCTCTCTGATCCAGGTGGATGTTGGTGGTCACCCGCCTATTCCACTTGGACCCCCACCACAATCTCTTTTAGTTTTTCAATTTCCTTAATTGTAGCACAATTTACTATTTCTGCCAGTTTTTTGGGTCATGAACTTTTGAAGCCGTTTTGAGGCCCTAAACGAAGTTTTTTGGGAAAATCGGGGCCGACAGGGGTCTTAGACCAATTTTTTGGGATGTCATCAAGGACGCAATACTACCCTGTGTTTCGGGATACCATCAAGGAGTAGTACTACCCTGTCGGGAGCTATGAGGATAAATACATAAAATGGGCCACACTGCGACAGGGAAGGGACCAAGACATGCCGAAATTTTACCAATGTTTTTCATACCCTTCGCATGACATTGGGTATCAAGGATTCTGAGAAACATTTGGTACAAAAGTACCTTGGCTGCCCACACAAGTACATCCAAGATGAGATGGAGTTCCTAGACATCTCCTCGCTCGACACGATTTACCGATACGGTGTCAATATCAAGAAAAATATTAAACAAAAAAAGCAAGACTTTGGATATGTTAATCCGAAGCAAGGGAAAGGCACCCCTAAACTACATAACAAAGGGCAAAGCCAAGGAGTGGTGACCCAGGATAAACCGACAAAATCGCAAGCAAAGAACAACAAAAAGAAGACAAAGAAGGACATGGGAAAGTGGTATGAGTTTCATAATAGTTGCACTCACAACACAAGTGAGTGTCAGGCCAAGTAGTCATTGGTGGCTGAGCTAAAGGCTTTTGAGTCCGACACATGTTCCGACTTTGAATCAGAACTTGATAAGGGGAATAACAAAGGGAAGCAAATCATTAACATATAGCCCAACACCACTATGGCCACCACCAATATCCAGAAGATCGAGCCTGAAGATCCAGAAGATGGGGAGAGCCTATTCCACTCACAAATTTAGGTGAAGGGTTCTCTGCTACAATTCATTATCAACGGCGGGAGACAAAAGAACATAATTTAAGCAGAGGTCGTGAAGCAGCTAGGCCTACCGAATACAACACATCTGCAGTCGTACACCTTCAGATGGCTTCACCAAGGATGAGATCTTTGCATCAGCCAACAGTTTCGCCTTCCCTACAACATCAAGCCCTTGACTGATGAGGTATTATGTGATGTTTCTCCTCTTGAAGTTTGTGATGTATTATCAGGACAACCATACTTATGGAAGCGGAATTTTGTATATGAGTCTAGACCTCACTCTGTTATTATTTCTTTGGGTACTAAGTTATACAGGATACTAGAGGTAGCCCCACCTATCACCATCTCTTTGATCTCTACTAAGAAATGCAGTAAGGTCATCTCCCAAACTGGGAAATTTGATTTCTTTCTTATTCGTTGTCAAAGTAAAGGGAAGATAGTAGCCACATCCATGGCCCCTTGGAAGGGTTCCTCCAAGTAGCAGAAGCAGGTGGATAGGGTCGTGGAAAATACAGGGACATCTTCTCCTCACCCATAGGGGTACCCTTACATTATCAGGTCAATCATTCAATTGATCTGACTCCCGGAGCACCTCTACCCAACATATCGATATATCGTCGCTCCATTCTCGAAAATGAAGATATCAAGTGGCAAACCCAGGAGCTATTGTAGAAAGGGCACATCCGACCAAGTTCCCCACCTTGTGGGAGACCGATTGTACTTGTACAGAATATGGATGGGACCTAGAGGCTCGGCATTGATTATCGGGCACTAAACAAAATCATTGTCAGGAATAGGTATCCAATCCCATGGATTGATGACCTGTTGGACCAAGTCAAGGAGGCCAAGTATTTCAGCAAGATCCATCTGAAGTTTGGTTATCACCGGGTTCCAATAGAGCGCATAGATGTATGCAAGACCGTCTTTAAATCCAAGGAAATCCTTTTTGAATGGTTGGTTATGCCCTTTGAGTTGACAAATGTCCTTGCTACATTTATGAGGCTAATGGATGAGATCTTGCAGCCCTTCACCAACTCGTTTGTGGTGGCTTATTTGGATGACATCCTCATCTTCAACAAGAGTTGGGAAGAACACTTGCAACAAATTTGACATGTCCTCCAAACCCTTCGGCAACACAAACTATGTGCCAACTTGGAGAAATGCACATTTGGCATGAGCCAAGTCCAATATTTGGGTTACATCATAGATGAATGTGGCATGCATCTGGGCCCGACCAAGATCCAAGTCATTCAGGATTGGCCAACCCCGACCACTCTAACGAAGCTTCGCAACTTTTTGGGCCTTGAAAATTTCTATCAGAGGTTCGTGTTGGGATTCTCCCATATCACTTGGCATTTTAGTCATATTATTAAGGGGAGGGTGAAAGCAGTTTTTTCTTGGTATGAGTCCCAACATAAGGCATTCGCTGAGTTGAAGCACCACCTCTGCTATTCATTGATACACACACTGCCAAACCTACAACAACCATTCGAAATCGAGAAAGATGCCTCAAACTATGCTATTGGTGTAGTCCTCACCCAGCACGGGCATCCAATGGCCTATCATAGTGATACACTTTCCGATACAATTCAGAAGTACCCCACCTATGATAAAGAGATGTATTCCATCGTGCAGGCTTGCCAACAGTGGAAGCACTACATTCTAGGGAAGGAGACGGTCATCCACACCGATCATCGACCTCTTCAATTTATACAGACACAAGGGAAGTTGCAGAACGATCACCATTAGAAGTGGTCTTCATATCTGCAATAATTCCACTTGAACACTAAATACAAAAAGGGTAGCACCAATCATGTTGCATATTGCCTCAGTTGACCTCTAGTTGCAGCATTGACTACTGTTCTCAACTATTGTGGTCGCGAGACCTCTCGATGGTTGCAACTATACTAAAATGATCCAGAGTTCACCTCGACATATCAAATTCTAGTAGCTGGCAAGCAAGTTCCTGGTTTCCACCTATAGGATGCATTATTATGTTACCTGGGCCACCTTTATGTTCCTTCAAGCAAGCATGCCAAGCTGATTTGGGAGAAGCACTACATTCAGGTCACATGATACTTTGGTGTGGAGAAAATTGTGGTTGTACTACAAAAGTGCTTTTATTGGCCCAAACTCCGACTAGATGTTGGGAAATATAATAGATCATGCACTGCCTGTGCCATCACCAATCTAACCATCAAAAAGCAAGGCTTGTACACTCCTTTTCCCACTCCTAGTTAGCCGTGAGAATCCATCTCCATGGACTATATGTCTGGCCTCCCTTCTACCAAGCATTGTAATGTCTGTGTATTTGTGGCCATGGACAGATTTTCTAAGATGGCTATATTATTGGCTTCCAAGAAGAGTATCGCAGCAGATGACACTACCAAACTCTTCTTTGAACGAGTATGGGTACATTTTGGGATCCCACATACTATTATATGATATCAAGATAGCAAGTTCTTGAGCACATTCTAGTCAAGCCTTTGGACATTGTTGGACACCAAGGTCACTAATTCGACTGCCTTCCATCCCCAGACTAATGGCCAGGTGGAGGTCATCAATAGGATGATAGTGCACATACTATGTATGTAAAACTCCAAGCATCCCCAAACCTAGGATGAGAGTCTTCCATATTTGTAGCACAGTTATAATAGAGCTCCCCATAGCTTGACTAGTCGCAGTCCCTTTCAAGTGGGTCTAGGATTTCAACCATTATGTCTGATTGATGTTGCCATGCCTCATGCAACTACACAGACAGAATCCACACATGTATTTTCCAAGGATGATAAAGTGACCAGGTTTATTGAACTCATCCAACACATCCGCCAGTAGGTTCATGACATCCTGGAAAAGACAAATGCCAAGTACAAGCAGTAACGTGATCAACATAGAGTGCCACACAAGTTTCAGGTGGGAGACAAAGTCTCGTTGCATTTATAGAAAGAAAGCCTTACCGAAGCCCATCGGAATCTCAAACCACTCTAATATGGTCCTTACACCATTACCAAGGCTATGGGAGACAATGCTTTTGAGCTCAACATTCCCCCATTCCTTGGCCTGCACCCAGTGTTCAATGTGGACAGCCTTGGACCATACTTCCCACCATTGCTAGATATGTCAGACATTTCAGAATAGCTCACACCAAAAGAATTAAACTTAGACTGCATGGAACAGACCACAACTGATCGGATTATGGACACACAGGTCAAGAACACTCGCCGACAGAAGATCCAACTATATCGGGTTGTCAAAGTTAACCAACTCTTGCACCAAGGCAAGTGGCTCACTAGGGACCAAGTTCAACAGAAGTTTCCCCATCTCATGGAGGCACCCAATGCAATGAGGACCACTTCTTCCTAATGGGGGAGGAATGATTCAGGTGGATGTTCGTGGCCACTTGCCTATTCCACTTGGACCCCCACCACTATCT
This sequence comes from Pinus taeda, assembly GCA_000404065.3. Taxonomy (NCBI): domain Eukaryota; kingdom Viridiplantae; phylum Streptophyta; class Pinopsida; order Pinales; family Pinaceae; genus Pinus; species Pinus taeda. The sequence goes on from APFE030431043.1 coordinate 25,413, forward strand.
CTTTCAGTTTTTTCAGTTTCCTTATTTGTAGCACAATTTACTATTTTTGGCAGTTTTTTTGAGTCCTGAACTTCTATAGTCGTTTTGAGGCCCTAAACGACGTTATTTGGGAAAATTGGGGCCAACAATAGTATTAAAGAAGTGTTGGCTAGGCGAAAGTTGTAGTTCTTGGATATATATTTCTAACGAGGCATTGTGCACATCGAACAGAGATTGTATGCCAAAGTTACGACCCCAAGAAGTTGATGTACTAATTTACCCAAACAGGGCCCATAGTTTTGGCGCTTCATCTCTTAGGGTTAGGTTTTTGGATGTTTAGGGTTTTCCATTATTTCTCAATAATAAGTAGGCCTTCGAGCCTCATTGTAACATAGTTCATAGGCATGTAACCGCCACATCTCTTCTCATAGATAAGCTACCATCACCTGAGCTGGTCTCATTTCCATTCTATTTGTAAGCATATTTTAGTATTTGATATTAATGAAATGAAGTGTTATTTTTGTTGCATATTTATATTTATGGTTATATCTGTAATTTTTTGTGCTCTTGTTTAAATCTGGTTCACTCTCAAAGCTTTGAACAATAAAAAGGGCATCATTGTTCTTAAATCTTACAAGGGGGGAGTTGTTGTTATCTTAGATAAGGAAGATTACCAGAGAAAAATGTTAGATCACCTTTGTAATAGCAGGAGCTATAGAAAACTTAATAAGAATCCCTTAAAGAAGATTTCTAAAACAATTTCTCTAGCCATAAAATCTAGTAGCATTGTTAGCCCCCTTAGCCAAAAGCTTATTGAGAGTAGCCCTCTCACTCCTAGGATATGTGATCTTCCAAAGATCCGTAAGGAAGGGGCTCCATTATGTCCATTGTCAACACCATAGGAGGGTTGACCTATCTTCTTTCTAAGTTTTTCGCCAATAAGCTAAAACCTCTTGTTGGTCGGACTGGATCCTTTGTCAAAGATTCGTCTTCTTTTGTCAACGAGTTAAAGGGTATAAGGTTGGATCCTGGTGATAATTTGTAAGGTTTTAATGTGGTGTCCTTGTACACTATTATCCCCATTAATGAAGCCATTGAAGTCATCAAACTCATTATGGATCCAGCTACAACTTAGTATTGGTTGAAATCTGTCTTATATCTACTTTCTTTAGTTTTGAAGGGAAATTTTATGAACAAACTTGTGGCATTGCCATGGGTTCCCCCCTTTCCCTCATAGTGGCTTATTTGTTCATTAAGGTATTTGAATCTGAGGCCTTGTCCTCAACTCTATTCCAACCTAAGCTTTGGAAAAGGTTTATGGATGACACTTGCATCATATGGTCTCATGGTTGTGAAAAGTTGGAGCTCTTTTTCTAGCATCTTAACAATCAGTCTAGTTCCATAAAATTTTCTATGGAATGTGAAATCAATGGCAATTGCCTTTCCTCGGCGTTCTTATTTCAAAAATATATGATGGTTCTTTTTCCCACCAGGTTTTTCGGAAGAAAAGACACACTCAACAATATCTTCATGCTAATTCGCGCCATTTCCCTGCTCAAAAGCTAGGTGTTCTCAACACCTTTGCCACTCAGGCATTACGAGTTTATGATGAAAACCACCTCAATGATGAAAAATCCCATCTACTTAATGTTTTATATAAGATTGGCTACAGTAGGCGCCAATGTCTTAGAGATTTCCTTGAGGCTGAAAAAGGTCCTAAGATTAAAATAGATCTTAAGGATCGGTTTTCAGAAGTGCATCTTCCATTTATCCAAGGGACCACGAACAAGATTACAAGGATATTGAAGAAACATAAGGTTCCTTTGACATTTAGGCCCCTAAACATTATTCGAAGCTCCCTGAGATCAGTGAAGGACCATGTGAACCCTAAAGATGGAAAGGTGTTTACGTCATCCCAAGCTCCTATGGGACTCTGTACATTGGTGAAATTGGCTACTCAATAAATCATAGGATTCATGATCACGCATTCAACATCAAACATGGAAGGTCCCACTCCTCCACTTTGGCAGAACATGCGGAAAAGACAAAACATCACATTTGCATTGAAGAGGCCAAAGTCACTGCAAGGATTGATCATTTTCATCACTGTAAGTTTAGGGAGGCCTTGGAAATTGTAAGGAGACATATCAATCTGAATAGAGACAATGGTTTGAGTATTAGTAGGTGTTGGATACCTGCCTTGTCTTCCTAGTTTTTATATATTTTTATTTTAAAATTTTTTATTTTTATTTTCCAATAAGATTTTTTGTATTCCTTTATTTCATATTTATTTTTATTTATTATTATTCATTTTCTATTATTATTTATTTTATTTATTTTGTTCTTGAATAATTAAACTTGACCTTTTATTTATTTTAGTTATTTCTATAGAACTTCATTTTGATTTAAATAATTTAATTCATTATTTATTTTTATTTTATTTATTTTCTTATTATTATTATTTTATTTATTAGTTTTATGTTTGGGATAATTTAGTTTGACCCTATATATAGGACCTTTTTTATTAAATTAATAATAATAATAATAATAGATTAATTTAATTCATTATTTACAGTTATTTGCTAATTGTTACTTATTTAGGCGTGTCTAATTTATAGATGAAATGGCATTTTTTAAGAATATTATATATTTTTTTATTTTTTTTTTTTTTTTTTTTTTTAATAATCAAAATTCCAATAGAGATTTTTAAAAACTTGAGTTTAAATTGTTTAATCTAATAATTCAAGTGCCCAAGGGGTTTTTCAGGGTGTTGAATCCATTTATACATTCAAAAATGTCTTTTAAACAACAAAAAATCCAGAAATTGTATTGTCGGATTTTGGTAGATTCCTATGAAAAAGGTTATTTCGTCTATAAGTTAGACTACACTCTTTATTTATATTTAAATTTTGTTTATTAATAAATAATTCTTTAGTCAAAACTAGTTGTTATATTCTAACGACTAGAAAAATCTCTTTGTATCTATTTAATTTGATGCCAAGATCTAGTTCTTCATCATGTCCTGAAGATGAACCACCTTAGATGGTTTGAAATACGTTGACAAAAGTTTCTTATGTGATTTCTACTGAAATATTTCTCAACATTCAAAAAATATTTTTGTCATGTCCCATTTGGACATTTAAAATAAAAGGAATAAAATAAAATAAAAACTTATGTGTCTTTTGGTCAAATCCCAACTATCAAGTCGACCCTCCAAGAATAAAAGTCAACTCATCTTAAATGGCACCCATTCACATGAACAGAAGACCATATATTTGACCTACTCATATTCCTCATTGTGGAAAATCAAGTCACACAATATCTGAGGTTGTATACCAAGCAATCTAAGACTCTTTCTTAAGCGAAGTTTTGGGAACATATACATTATTCTTATGCGAAGTTTTGGGTTGTTTTCTATGGATATCCAAAGCTTCTTTCTATGGTTATAAGTCACATTAATTCTACAATCCTATGCATTGCTATGAATATGATATAAAGGTTTTGTGGCTAGTATAGAGAATGAAATTCAGGTTCTTAATGAGGATAGACTTGTGGAAATCTTGTAACAGTGATGTGGCATCTTGTGAACAGTTCTATGGAAATTCTTTTGGATAGACACATGGAGGGATGACTTGTAATTTGGGTAATTGGTCTACTGGTTAGGTTGACTATGATTTGAATTTTGCTCTTGTAGACAATGATTCTATTAGGAAAGGATTGTTAGGTTTTCCCCATTGTGAGTTTTCCAAGGGAAAATTGTCTCTTGTCTATTGTGCACTGTGATCTCTATTTCTGTAACTTGAATGGATAAATGGTTAAAGTATAATTGCTTGATGAAGAATAAGTAAATGTTAAAAATAATAATAACACCTTCATTAGTAATTATCAAGATCAAAATTCAACTTGCAATCAAATTTCAACATGGAATCAATGCTAGGTTGAAAGAAGTTGAAGAAACAAATCACATTTGAGTTACATATCTCAAGTGTAATCCGAGTTCCCTATGGTATGAGAAGCAAGCAAAAGTTTGAACTGTGTTACCTATGTGACATCCCAACTCTCTTATCTTGATATTTGAATCAAAGATGTCCAGGTTGAGCCTATTGCATTTACAATTACCAATTTGAAAGAAGCTCATCTGATTTGCATTGGCTAAAGACAAGGGACCGAAGGTTTTTCATAATAGGAGAATGGCTTAATAATAAGTTTGTTGGTCCAAAAGGCCAAAAATCCACCTATAGGTGCATATTTGAGTCCCAATCAGCCTCAAGTGGATGCAAAGAGGAGACGTGTCTGTGAGGAAAGCATAAAGTGTTGATACATGTGGGAGATATGACCACGTGCGTAGACAATAGTATGTAAAGTGTTTTGTCAGTTGGCTAAGGCAAGATAGCATTAAGAAATAGTAAAAAAAATAAGGGAAAAGCAAGGTTGAAGTATTATCCCTCACTCTTTGCAATACAAGAGGTACGTATAATTTTTTGTTCTTATATCTCAGAAGTTAGGCTAGTAATCTAGTATAGATCGAAAGTATAAGTCCAATTCAAAGTCCTCTTAAAACCAATGACTCTTAAGCTCATGAAAAGGTGATTTCTGAGATCTTAGAAGACTATGTCAATCATATTGCAATTACATTTAGGTATTGTCAAAACAACATAATAAATAACATGAAGTGAAAGGGTTTGTAATGTTAAATTGTATAAGAGGTTGTGTGCTCTCTCTTCAAGACAAAGGCATAATCGATATGTTAAGTACATTGACATAATCGATTGAAAAATTAATGCACTCGTGTAATGCGGGGATCTCAGGGAGAGAGATCCACCTTTAAAGGTATTTTGGAGGGAAGTAACCCTCATTCCAAGGATGTTTCCCCCTCAAACATATTTGTATAAATAAATAATCCTAAGGGTCAATAGGATTCGAACATTTAGAGAAGAAGAGTGACTGCTAGAGCTGGGAGCTTGTACTTGTCATTTTCATTTCTATATCATGTACTTGAGCACTTTTTGAGATCAATGAGAAGTATTTTATTTCCTTAAATATGAGTGTGTTCTAGAGGGATGAGTTCCCATGGGTTAGGGCCCAATCCAAGCACTCTAGTCTCTCTCCTTTGTATATTTTATTATGCATATTTCTTTTTTGTACTTAGGTTAGAAGTATTTACTTTCTTGCAAGTTATGTTTATATGAAAAGTTGCCCTTACCGACTTACCAATCATATCCCTTATAAAGTTTGGTTGTAAGCCTTGTATTGGCAAACATAAAAAGATAGTTTCATGCAGTAGGAAGATCTTGACTAAAATTTAACTCATCCTTTATTTTCTAGTTTAATTTTCTGCGATTGACATTGTTAGCATGGTTTAGATGTTTTGCAAGATTGGGTAATGTTTGTGGTGTGTAGGTCATATTATTGGATTGTAGGGAATAACAGTCGCATTTCCACTTTTCATATTACTACCAACATCCTCCTTCCTTCCTCAATAGCTTCGTCAAATACATTGTTCACCAAGAATTCATTTTAGATTTGTTAGAGGCCATTGTGTGCATTTCACCTTGTGCAATATGGTATCTTGAAGGGTAATAAGCTGGGAAAGGAACTCATATAATGTCCTTCCACATTCCAATACCATTTCTCACCTTCATATCACCTTCTAAGCCCTCATAATGCTCTATGATTCATTCTTGTAACGAAATAGGGCAATCTTGTAGCATCTAGTAGCAATTTTGTAGCATCATGTAGTGTCATGTAGAAGCTCTCCAAACTCAACCAAAATTTCCCCATGAGATTTTTAATTTCATTGTGACCCTTTAAAATGACCCTTAGGCTATGAAACCAAGTTTGAGGGAGACCAGAGACCATTTAGGATTTGTCTTTTCACCACTGCAATACATTTATGCAATTAGGGTTAGTAACAAGTTCATGAATTGAATGGTATAGGGATGGTTTACATGATTACTTTCCAAGATGATTAATAGACTTTTTTGCTGGAATATAATCTCCTTTGAATGCAGTGATTTGACGTTGATACATGATATTTACTTTATGCAATTAGAATAGGTTTTCTTTCCTTATCTCTGGTTTCTTGCAATAGGTTAGAATTTCCATTTCTACAATTAGATTAGTATTTATATTCATGCTAGTAGATTAACATTTAATTTTATGAAACATTTCCATTTCTTTCAAATATATTAAACTTTACTTTCATGCTACATTTTCATTCTTGCAACTGGATTAGGGTTTCCTTTTTGCAACATTCTTTCATTTTTGCAAAATCTAGATTTAGTTTGTATAATGGTCTCTGTACACCTTGGTTTGGTTCACTATCTCAGAGAAACTTGAGTAGAGCTTAGCTTACTTCGTATTCAACAATGTCACCTCTTAAGTTTGTATGATCCTTGAGTTGATAAATTAAAGTTGGTAGCCCTTGGAGTTGCAACATTCTTGTTGCAATACCAAAGCTCATCACTTTTTGGCGTCATTACCAAGTAGGTGTAAAATTAGGCATTGATTCTGATTTGAGTTGCTTTCTCTTTCCATTTTATTTCTTAAAAAATAAAAATAAAAATTCCTCTGCGTCAATTTTTGACTATCTAGAAAAACCCAAAAAATGAATAAAAAACAAAAAAACCACATGTTTATTTCATGCCTCGTAGGATTAGGGATAACCTAGGGAAATTTCTACCAAAAACCCCCACTCTTGTAAGTAGATAACCATCACTCTTCTTTGGTGACTATGAACCTCTTACTCTAACCACAAAGGAATTGGAACCCTTTAGGTGAGCAGCCAAAGATCTTTGAAGAACCCATAAGGGAGGAAGAACCTACATCACCTACCCAAAAAATGGTCAAAAACAGGAAAACTAACTCTTACCTATCAGAGAAGCCAATGGGGAACACAAAATGAAAAATAGAATCCTCATTGCTCTCCCACTTTTCCATGGCCTAGCTTCTTAAGACCTTGATACATTCATGTTCGATTTATTTGTGGTTTGTAGAACCTATGATTAAACTTATGATAAGAACAAAACTGAAGTTGTTCCCTTCTACCCTCAAGGATGCAATCTTACGCTGCTTCATGAACTTGGAAGGGGGAACATCACCACTTGGGGTCAAATGCAACAATATTTTGATCAGAAATATAGGGATTATTGTAGATCAAGGGAAACAAAAGAAGAGATCTTCAAAATGACCCTAGGGCTAGATGAATCCTCAGAGGATTATGAATAAATATTTCAACTCAACTACAGAAGAGCTAATTGTACCCTTGACCCAGAATCCCTGAAGCTTGTGCTTCTCTAGGATATTAGAGAGGATTTAATGGAGACCCTTAATATGTCGTATGGTGGAGAAATTTACCAGTTGACTTATGAGGACATCAAGACAATATTTAAAAATCATTCTAGGGCTATAAGGAATAGAGGTAGGTCTAGTTAAGGTCTAGTCAACCCTTCTCCCTCTACCTCAACTATCAAACATGAAATAGGGAGTATGATAGAATAATTTAAGAGTGATATGTTGCATACCTTTTCATTACAAATGGATACAATCCAGATTAAGAAGAAGCAAGAGGAGGTAGAAAGGGCATTAGCTATCTTTTGCGCTAGATGCACCAAGAGGCTCCCCAGAACTGAGTGCTCATTGAATGTCATAGAAGTCTACTCTGTTTATGAGTATAATCTAGCAAATAAAAAATTCCCCTCTCTTCCAAGCTTGAATGTTGTATATTAAGGGGCGGAGGGTAGCTTTGAGCATATTTGTTTCATCAACCAAAGGAGGCCACAAGGCCCTCGACCATATCAACAAGGTATGCAAGGTGCACATTATCCTTCTTTCTATCCAAACTAGAGTGCATCCTTTTATTCTTGGTATCCTCCAACCCACTCACCTTGGTCCATGCCTTCTCCTTGGTCCTATCCTCCTCAGTAACCTCCTTATCCTGTCAATCCACACTTCCAGCCATATCAACCTCAACCTCCTCAATGGAGAAACCATTAACAAGGTTGGAGGCCTCAGGCAACCCAACCACTTGCCTTAATGCCTCTTCCTCCACCTCAACCATAACTACCCCATAATAATCCACCTAATCAACCTCATATGCCTACCCAACCCAATCCAAACTAGAAGAATAAGCAGCCCTAGTAGGTTTATAAAGGGGAAACATCCTATACTACTTATGTTGTGGTGATCCAGGAGATCAACCTTAGGCCTGGGAAGGTACTTCTAGATGCTCACCACCTTCTCCATCTAAATATATTTAACAAGAGAAGGAAGATAGTGCCCCTCAAGCCAATATACCCCCTATCCTGAAAGGTTTTTCCAACCTAAACAACACACCCTAGAAGAGGTTGAACTTATGGGGGAATTGAAGAACTTATGTCAAAATACCCCTTCTCCAAGCCATCAAATATGTTCCCATCTACAAAATTCTTATCAGGGAAAAGTGTTTCAAGAGGCATGGAAGAAGAAAAATATATGCCTCCACTATCAATGTTGTTGGGAAGTTGGTTGGTCTAATGCTTGGGAAGGTCATCTCCCCCAAGTATTTAGAAGCGTACTGCTTAAGCCTCTTTCCCCTTGTTTGCTCCAAACTACACTCTTCAAGAGACTAAGTCTTCCTTGAGCGCACTCCTTAGACTCAAAGAAGTGTTACCTCCCTGAGCACATGAGTGCACCCTGGAGCCCTTAATCTCAACCCTTCATCCTTCCACAATGTGTCATGCGCCCTCTTGGACCCTTTGAGCACTTGAGCACACTTCGAAGGCACAAAGCATCAACCTTCAACCTTTAGGAGTGCACCATGTGCCCTCCTAGGCCTATTGAGCTCATGAGCCCTCCCTGAAGGCTTGAAGCCTTCATCCTTCAGCCTTCAGGAGTGTGCCTTGTACCCTCCATCTCTCCCTTGAGTTCAAAATGCACTTGGGAAGCCTGATGCCTTCCCCTTTTTATTTTATACTTGTGTCATGCGCCCTACCTTAACTGCCTCCCTCTCTTGAGCGCATGAATGCATATCGAAGCCCTGAATCCTTTCCTCTTCAACCCTTCAACCTTTCAAGGTCCTCCTATGCACCCAAAAGCTCATTTTACCCCTTTCAAGTGCACTGAAAAGGAACGAACATAAAATATATATAAACCATGGTAGAATAGGATATTTTCAGGATGATAGTTGCTTGTCATGAGTGATTGTAGATAAAGGTATTTCAAAAACATCGTGGTAATAACACATGAGGAAGATTGGGAAAAGAGAAAAAACAAAGGAAGCATCTGAATAATGGATAACACACTTGAATCTTGATGATCAAAGCACCCTAAAGACTCCATTAGATCAAAAGACCCTTTAAAGGGTGAATACATCAACGAATGAAGTTGCATGAAGAACAAAGATACAAATGGCAACTATGTCACCACTAGAGAATGTCCATGTCATAGGTAACTATAGTTCTAGTCATCAAAGATAGTAACATATCATGTTCTCTTCACACGATGATGTGGAAGTCATGACGTATTATTGTAATTATTGTAAATACAAATAAGTGGAAGACCAAGAGTCATGCATGAACTAAAGAGTCATGAAAGTCAAAAAGACATGTAATACTAAAGTCATATGTAATTCCAAAATTCATTTGGAATTTTGAAGGTTGTAGAAGTCCAAAGGTCACTAGAATTTTGAAAGTCAAGAGTCATGAGGATGTGAAAGGTCATTCCTAAAGTTATAAATAGATCATAATATCTCATGTAAAGGAATTTTAACCTTGGCCTCTCCCACAAAGCATTAGAGAGACAAAGTTAGTACTTTTAGGGAGAAAGTAGTGGCTCTAACACCCCACTATTAGAGCTAGTGATGTTCATTGTCTGTATGTATCTTGGAACTTTTGCTTAATATCGAAGCCTTCTAGGGCAACACATTTTCACACATGGATTATGAATACTTCTAAGACTATTCTTTGAATGTTTATGTTTCATGTTTTCTTTCATCTGTACTGGGGTAATTGAACTATTTCGGTGACTTCAGTGATTCTTGTTGGAAATGTGTTTTAATGTTATAACGATCGTCACATCCTTGTGAACTCTTTCACTTGATGTTAGATGATTATTTCTCATTTGTGTGTGTCTCCGTTAGGGTAGTACTATTACTTCTCTCTTAGAGGCTCACTTTATTTCCCCCCTTAGCAATAAAAGAACCATGATACATCTGCAATCGAACATTCACAAGGCACACTAGCTTGCTCATTCAAAAGGAAATTTGTGCCTCTCTCTCATGTTGACAACTAAAGTCAAGGCATACCTTTAAATCAATGGTAGTAGGGCCATATTTCGGATGGGACTCCTACACCAAACAGTGTGAGGTCTAGTTGGGACCTTATATTGGGGATATCCCTTGTATGTTGGAGGTATCCAACACTTTTAACATTATGGCGTTAGAAGGAGGGAATCCAATTTTTTATGGTTGATAACTTCGCACGCCCAAATAATTATTCTTCTGGATAAGGTAGAAATATTATAAGCACCACTCACTCTTATTCTTAAAGTAGGAGGATCTTCTTAGCGAAGCCCGAAATTGCCTTATGAGGTTATCTATGAACAAATCTGGGCACTTCTACCTATAACCCATCGGTTCGCAAAGGTTATTGGATTAATTCCTGGAGTGTGAAATATTCTAGATTTTCCAAAGAAGAAAGAAACAACTCATGCTGGTATATTAGTTTATACAATGGAAGATTTTGGTCTTTTCCACTCTTAAAGAGTTGGACGAATTTGCAAATGATACAATACATCAGGATCATCCTCCGCCTCTTAACGAGGGGTACGAGTGATCCAAGTGGCTCCAGAAATGCTCAGAAGTCCAAGACGGCTTTGAAAAGACTCAAAAATAAAATTTATTATATTGTCATTGAACCAGGTTCTGATCGAAGAGTTCATTGCAAGCTTTCCAACAGCACAAACATCACCTCAATCTGACATCGTATGTGAAAGTTATGGCGAGTCAAAGTTTTCGGCATCTAGGCCCATTAGCTAAAGTTAGTAGAGTAGCAACTAAATTTGGAGCCCAACTAAATCTTGAAAAGGAGCTAAATTTGGTGGAACATTAACGAGGCAACAATTTTTCACTTTGCGGCCACGCTTTCCGTTGGCCGGGACTAGCGAAATTGTCACCTACTTAAAAAAATTGGTCACCCAAAAAAATCCACCAACGAATTTTGACTAATTTGGTATATATATATATATATATATATATAATATATATATATATATATATATATATATATATATATATATATATATATATGGTGGCGCCCTGCCATTAGCAAATTTGCCACCATATAAATATATAGGGTCGGCAGGGACTAAACCCACTCGGTCGGTTTGGTTGGCCGCCCCATAAGAGTCCCCACTTACCAAAATGGCAGCCATTATTAAAACAAATTTGTGTCGTTTATGGGAGATCGTAGGGTATGAACTCGGGGGGTGCCCGAAACAATCGACCAACTTGCCAATTGCCTAGTGGGCTTGGTTTTGTAATTTTCACTGAGTTTTTTTATTTAAACACAAATTTTCCATTTGACTGGGAAGTCGAGAAGAGTGCACACGGAACCCAATGTAGAGGTGGAACCTTGAGCAGGCATATAAAACGAGGAGTGGAACCTTGACACATGGGAATATGCAAGGAATCTAAAAGATTCCCTTTGAGCCAAATTTTTAGTGTCAAAATTATGCTAAATTTATACTCAAATTACTCAGTTTTTCGCAAGAAAGTCTGATGGTGTAATCAGTTTCCTCATCTGAGTAGAAAAATTTCAGTCAACTTGTAGAACAAAATCTTTATGGAATCTTGAGGAATCTTTGAGATTCCCTGGAAGCCTGAAATTGACAGTTTCAGAACCATACCAACTTTATACTCATTTTTCTCAGTGTTTCACCAGGAATGCGATGATTTGATCAGATTCTGCATATTAGCATCCAAATTTCATCCAAACCACGAGAAGGAATATTTTGGGAATCTTTAATATTCTCGGAGGACTAGATTTTGACCGAAGCATAAATAGGTCGAGCTTACAGTCATGTTTCACAATTTTTCACCAGGAATTCAACGGTGTAGTCCATTTATTCAACGGAGGTGTGCATTTTCAGGCCATCCCTAGAAATGGAGGTATAAGGTGTCTTTTGTGCATGCATGTAATTTGATTTCACAAAATATTAATGAAAGGGGCCTCTCCACATTAAGCAAGCACAAGAGACATAACCCACACTTGGTGAACTTCATTATCAACTTGTTTATGTCTATTCTTCTCATGGTTGTCATTTTATTTCCACTTATTTTATGCGTATGCATATTACATGCCCTTTAAAATGTAATTTTGTATGAATATTTGAAGTCAAAATATCTGGATCAAGTTTGGCATCAGAATGGGTCTTTTGTTGATGTGAATTTCAAGTGTATGATAACTAGGGAAAGATCCAAAGAGGTGAAGGAAAAATTAAGTCCTTTGATCCAAAAGCGAGGCGTGCAACACAAAGAGGGAAAATGGCAGATGAAGATGCTCAGTTGGAGGAAGATAGAAACTATCGCAAGGACTTCTATGCCATGGCAGAAAAAGTGGAAAATTTGTTTGCAGAGTATGAGAAGACAATGGTGAAACAGAGAAGAAGGACCAAATGATCATGCCTCGGTGAATCGTGAAGAAGGAGGAGAAGAGCCTCCTGAACCTCCCTCTCCATCTTCTAGTGAAAGTTATTTTCTTCCTCTTCTCATCATTCTAGAGGTAGAAGAACACATAAAATCCACCTTTTCAAGTTGGGTGCCAAGTTTAATTTCTTGTGTTTAGTGGAGAATCTAATGCAGAAAAGATAGGTAACTGGATCAGACAGGTTGAAATATATTTACGCATATAATGAATCAAAGAGGATGAAGCCAAGATCCAACTATCATCCCTTTGATTGAGTGGCACTGATCTCGTCTAGTGGGAAGGCAAGTTGCATAAAGGTGGTAAGAGTAGTTGTAAACTTCTTTCATCTTGGTGTGAGTTTGTTTCTGCTTTAAGAGGACAGTTTTATCCATTGGGTTACAAACAAAAGGCCATAATGGAATGACAACATTTAAAACAAAGTAAAGGTCAAAATGTTCAAAATGTTATAGAGTAGTTTAGGAAACAAGCATTAGCATTGAATGTTCCATTAGACTCTCCTGCAACATTGATGAAATACATTGGCTCATTGCATGGTTATCTGCATCAGTAATTGTTATTATTTGAACCTAAAACTCTTGATGAAGCTAGTGTGAAGGTTGTACATCTTGAAAGCAGGGGGAAGCATGAGTAAGATGACTTCCCAAAGAGGGCAACAACAACTAAGAGAAAAGAAGCAAATCCCTCTTGTACTCATTGTGAGAAAGAAGGGCATGATGAGAAGCATTGTAGGAAATTGCATCTAGAATTGAGGCCAAAGAGGAACGACATAAAAAAGAAGCAAAAAAAAGTTGAAATTGTGCAATAAGACCAAGAACCTGAATCAAAGGAAGATGAGAAGATCACAACTATAGGATTTGCAGGTGTTGGAACAATTGACTTGGGATCAAACTCAGGTGATGAAATGAAGATTGTAGCACTTGGGATTGCAGAAGATGGACCTATCGACTTGGGTTCTAATTCAAGCAATGAGGAAAATATTTCAGCAAATGTTGTGCCAAAAATGATGGGACCAAATATTGCATGGCTCCAAGAACTCAAAGAGATCAACCAAATCATTTAGGTGGAGAATGTTGAACTAAGAAGATTCCTACAAGAAGCAGAGGAGGAGAAACAAAGGTTGCAGCATCAGTTACAAGCCAAGGAGGAGGCCTTGGAAAATTTGCAGCATTTAAACCCTGAGTTAAAATGTGATGCTTCAACTTCATGTTCTTTTTATGATGATAATTTCATTTCTTTTGAGAAACATACTACATGAATTTGATCAAAATTGTTGAAAAAATGGGGTATCAAGGAAAGGGCATCACCATTAATGGCTAGGGCATTGTGAATCCCATCAAAGTAGAGGAATTGCCTCGTTATGCAGGACTTGGGTATGTCAGAAAAGAGGTTGGAGAATTCTCCATGAAAACCAATGACGGATGATGGGAGCACCTCATCACATTCTAGTGATAACAAGGATTCCATAGGCACTTAACAGAGGTGCACCAAGAATAAGCGTTCCAAGACGATCCAGAAAATTTGGAGGAGAAAGAATCATTGTAGTCATTGCAACAAGGATGGACACCATAGAGCCACGTGTTAGATACTCCATGCCCAGAAAGCACCTATGAAGGAACCAATCGATGAAGATGTTCAACAAGTGAATCAACTGCAAGGAGATGACCCGTTCACTTTGTTGAGTGAGAAATGGTTTTATTAGATATAGTATCTTGTCGTGGCCATATTATTGTAAATCATATGTTGTGAAATGATTGTAAAAATGATGATGTGCTTTACATCACTTATGAAAGCAACATGATGATGATTTTAGTCATTTTATTGGTAGCTGGGGTATTGGTTTCTATTATGATTCTGATGTAAAATTGACCAAAGAGTGTTATAAACTCTTGGAAAGTATGGGGATTGACTTGGTTCATGTTTGGTCTTGTATTAGAACATTTATTTTGCAAATTGTACTACAGGTTCGCATAGGATGCAAGTGTCAATTCATCACTTATGTCTCTGAAGAACAAAGGTGAAGGAGAAGGAAATGTGGCCTGTCAGGGCACTTGTTGTGTAGAGATGGTAGTATAACAGATTGTAGATTGTGTTCATGCTTTTGGAGGACCAAAATCTCTTGGGGAGGAATAATCTAGGTGGCTCCAGAAACACTTAGACGTCAAAGAGGGCTTTGAAAAGGCTAAAAACAAAAAGTTATTGGATTGTCATGAAACTAGGGTTTGATTTAAGAGCTCACAACAAGCTTTCCAATGATGCAAACGGCACCTCAGTCCGACATCGTATGTGAAAGTTATGGCTAGTCAATTTTTTTGTCAACGAGGCCCATTGGCTAAATTTAGCAAAGTGCCAACTGAATTTGGAGCCCAGCTAAATTTGGCAGAAAATTAATGAGGAAACAATTTGGCACTTTGCGTTGATGGTTTCCGACAGTTGGAACTGGCAAAATTTTCACCCACTTAAAAAAATCAGTCACCCTAAAAAATCTGCCAACGAATTTGACTAATTTTTGTAATTATATATAATATATATATATAATATAAGAACCACGACCCAACAAATAGCCATCATATAAATATATGGGGTCGGCGGGGATCGAACCCACCTGGCCAGTTCGGTCATCTTGCTCCATGGGCGGTCCCACATACCAAAATGATGGCCATTATTAAAACAAATTCGTACCATTTATGGGAGGTCACAGAGTTTGAACCCGGGTGGCCTCCAAAAAAGTCGACCAACTTGCCAACCCCCCAATGGGCTTGACTTTGTAATTTCCGCTGAGTTTTTTTATCTAAACACAAATTTTCCATTCAATCGGGAGGTAGAGAAGAGTGCATGCAAAGCCCAATGTAGAGGTGGAACCTTGAGCTGGCACAGAAAACAAGGAGCAGAACCTTGGCGCAGGGGAATATGCTAGGAATCTAAAAGATTCCCGTGGAGCCAAATTTTCACAGTGTCAGAATTATGTCGAGTTTATACTCAAATTACTCAATTTTCCACAAGGATTTTAATGGTGTAATCAGTTTCCTCATCTGAGCAGCAAAATTTTGGTCAACCTGCAGAACATAATGTTTATGGAATCTTAAGGAATCTTTGAGATTCCCTGGAGCCCTGAAATTGACAGTTTTAGAACCAAACCAAGTTTATACTAATTTTTCTAATTTTTTCTCCAGGAACACGATGATATGATCAGATTCTTCATCTGATCTTCCAAATTTCAGCCAACCTACGAAAATAAATATTTGGGGAATCTTTGAGATTCCTGAGGGACCAGACTTTGACCGAAGCGGAAAGGGGTCGAGTTTACAGTCATTTTTTAGGATTTTTCACCAGGAATTCAACAGTGCAATCCATTTCTTCAGTGGAGGTGTGAATTTTTAGTCCATCCCCAGAAGTGGAGGTATAAGTTGTCTTTTGTACATGCATGTAATTTGATATCTCTAAAGATTAATTAAAGAGGCCTCCCCACATTGAACAGGGCCCAAATACATAACCCACAACAGGTGAACTCTGTTATCAACTTGTTTGTGTCTTTTCTTCTCATGGTTTTCGTTTATTCCACTTCATTTATGTGTATGCATCTTATGGTTACATGCCCTTTAAAATGCAATTTTGTATGCATATTTGAAGTGAAAAGATATGGATCAACGAGGATGGCATTATTCTTTCCAACAACATCTATGACAGATTAGATGGTGAAGGAGGAAACTCCTCATATTATGATAAGGAGGAGGAACAGAGAGACAAGAACATGGTCGACCAAGATTTGGATTGGATGGCCTAAGGGCCTCTTGCTCTTCCGAACATTCTCCATAAGATGCGTAGACATCCAAAAAAGTTGTTATCAAAGTGTGATACAAATAAAAGGACGAAGGAAGAAGATCACCTCAATGATTTTGACATGCATCTACAAATGTTGGAGGTGAGGTATGATGATGTTGCTTGCAAACCTTTTCCTTATACATTAGAAGGTAGAGCAGCAACATGGTACCATATTCTATACGTCAATTTGATCCACACTTGCAGGGAGTTTAAGAAGTTATTTCTTGAGAAATTTGTTGATGACAAGACTCTCGCATGTCACTGAAAGATCTAGGAAACATCAAGATGAGGGGAAAAGAGAAAGTGAAATATTTTAATCAAAATTTTCATTACATACTAAAAAAGTTTCCCCCAAGCACACACCACTCGATTTAATCATTATTTATTATTACACAGTTGCCTTATCCACCAACATTTCCCAATTCGTAAAAAGATCCGCAAAGGGTACTTTGGCATTAAACTTTTCAGAACCAATCACAATTGAAAAGCACCTATGCACGATGGGAGTTATTATGGACGATGATGAATCAAAAGACTCCAAGGAAACTAGTAGGAAGTTGCAATCTTCTTCTAGTAAGGATAAAGAAAATGAATCATCAGACATTGAAAGCTTGACTAGGATGGTAAAGACACTTACCAATGAAATATTAGAACTAAAGAAAAGTTCAAGCAAGACTCTTACTAGCAACAAGCCTCCCAACTCCTTGTCTTTTCGAAGGAATAGTAATAACAACGTCAATCGGCCCTCTAATTCTACCCAGAGCTCGAATGTTATGATGAACATAGAAAGTATCAGCATGGATAATTATTGCTCTTTTCACCAAGAATATCATTGAGAGAAGACATGCCCTCAATGGAACCACAACATGAGTGATCTGGCGACACAAATTGTGGATTCTCTAGTAGCAGATCAACATGTGGAATAGATAGAAGAAGCAAAAGAACCTGCAACAACTGAAGAAAACAAAGGTATTGGACATGTAGTGAACACATTTCGCTATATTTACAATGTTCAAGAGCCACCCCAAAGTGAGCCCCATCCTCAGAAGCAAGATGGTTTATATAATTTAAGAAGTAAAAGGCCCATCTCTGAATAGGAGTTAACCAAAAAAAAATTAAAGGAGCAGTTGTTAAGAAGGATTTCACCACTGGTCGATCCTACTCAGAATGCACAAAGAAAGTCTAGAAACACAACTAATTCCAAGAGCACTTTCTCTAGTAAAAAAAGTAATTCCACCACTCTGGAAGTGTCGAGTAAAGCCACTCCTCTAGACACTTCAGCATTTCTTGGACAAGGTGTAATGATTGATTATAACATAGTGGAAGATATGGTTCGAATGAAACATGTAATATAAATGTACATAATAATAGTAATAGTAGTATGGGAAGTAGCCTAGTAGCTCATGATATTTGAAATTTATATTTCGATGGTTCAAAGACGCATAACAGTTCTAGAGTTTATTGTGTGCTTACATATCCATGCAACAAGAAGCATATCCTTTCATGTCATCTGGAGTTCGATTGTACTAATAATATTGTCGATTATGAAGCACTCATCCTTGGATTTAAAAAGGCCATCGATATAAAGGTAGAAATTATAAAGGTAATCAGTGAATTAACCATGGTCACTCGTCATGTACAAGATACTATCCATTGTGTCTCACCACATCTTAAAAAATACCAGCAGGAGGTAAGGACGTTTAATTAATCATTTTAAATCTTTCAATATTATTTCTATTCCTAGAGTCATAAATGCTTCAACAGATGCATTAGCAAATGCGGCCGCTAGGATGTCACCATTTAAAAGTTTTTTTTCTATTGAAATTGTATATAAACCATCTGTGCTTGAAAACATCACTAACTTATGTTTTTTCAATGATGACCAAAAGATACCACACTTTATGGCTAATTTGGATGTATTCAAAGATGTTTCCATAGATGAGGATGAGCACGATCAGGTTTTGTAGGACGCATCCAATGCAACAAAAGGAAACATTATGCCTAAGGGTGTGGTATCCTTGGAGAAATTATATGACTCACATAACTGATTTAGAGCACCAACCAACATGAAGACTCAGAGCTCAAAGTTATCATCTGAACAAGTCAATCTTGGGACCCAAGAAGATCCGAAGTATGTAAACCTCGGTAAGTTTGTTCTCCACAAGAACAACAGACATTTATTCTCTTATTCAAATAGTACCATGATGTATTTGAATGGATATACGAATATTTAAAGATATATGACACTCATATTATCCAGCACATCATTCCTATAAAAGAAGGGGTAAATCCTTTCTAGCAGAAGTTACGAAAGGTTCATCCAACACTGGAACCCCTTATCCAAAAGGAATTAAGAAAGTTGTTGGATGTGTTAGCGCTTGGAATTCACCTAGGCTGAGATAGACAAACTCTCAAGGCTACATCAAACCATTTCACCTCGTAGCTAGCCCTACAAGGTATGAGAAGGCTCTCTCGGGTCAAACTCGGTAAATTTGTTAATAGGATGAGTTGACCAATTAGGAACAAGGATTTTAGGCTAGTAAATTGATAAGGGGGGTTGATTTGGGGTTTTTAATTTAAATAATGGGGTTTTTCTGGGCTGAATGGGCAAGATCACAGTTTGAAACAGAAAAATATAATGAACAGCACAGATTATTAACGGAGGCAAGGTAGGCATGAAATTTAGCATCAAATCTGGATTTCAATGGGATGGAAAGACTGGTGAGGAGCTAAGGAGGGCAGACAATAACTCTGAATCCTCCTTAAACAGAAGAAAACATTGAATGTGAGCAAATTTATAGGAGGAGCATACAATACTATGAATTCCTACCTAATCACTTCATTTGCTCGATTAGATATGATAATGAGGTGAATGAAACATAACAGTTTACATATGAGACAAAGGGAAAACCTATGCTAAATTAACATACCACATGAATCTCAGCAAACAGAGCTGTGAAATTCCATTAAATTTTCTGCCAAAAACTGTACAAGAAAGCTCTGCTACGCTCCAGTAGTTCCCAGCACTCAAAAAACTCTCCCCTCTCTAACTCTTTTTAAATGATTTTGTTTTTTATACATTAAAAGAAATCTGTTAAGCAAAAACAAATTGATTCCCCAAAACCTCTGCGCTGTTGCAATTACAATTACAAAAATTAAAAATGGGCATTTCATCTATGCTAAACATAGAACAGCATTTCCCTAAAATCCTCTAATGACTGACACATGGAGCACAAATCCAGTTGAAACATTAATTAAAATCTGGGGAAATAGGAGTCGAATCCTATTCTGTTGTTCTGGCACCGTTTGAATAGCGGTCGCCTGGATTCAATGTTCTGGGGTATGCTGTTGCTGGAAAATCTGTGAGGAGTCCATCTACTTGGGCGAAGTTGACAAGGGAGTTAATTTCCAATGTTGGATCTGAGAGATAATCGAAGGCTAAAGTCGTAAATTTGTTTCTGAGATAAGAGACAAAGATTGATATATTTTGCAGGTGCAACCGCTTGACATTATCTATGTTCCCTGCAAGATAACCACCAGGACTCTGGAAAACCGCCTCTACTTAATGTTACGGCGTCAGCAACTTCTTTGATCTCCTTGATAGTTGAATTCAGAATTCTGATATTATCTCCCTCCACCTCGTAAACAAGTTTGAATTTTGTTTGTTGCTTTCAACTCCCTTAGCACAGCACTGTCATCGGACTTTATCATTAGTCTATCAGCTATGTTGTGGTAGCCACTCTTATTTATAACTGAAATGGTGGGCTCTATGATAATCAATCTTCCATGCCGTGGCTATGGCTCGCGCATACTGTATGTTGATGAGGACATTGACATTTTCTTGACTCTTCCGGCCACAAATACAACCCATTGCCTCATGGAGATCCAACCAAATAACTGTCGAATGCATACACTCACGAATTGTACCCATATCTCGGTCCTTTTCTGAAGAATGGATGTCTCAAAGCTTACAAAGCTGTCAAACGTTCAGACGGCTCAAACCGAAGAAGGCCTTGCAACAATTCTATAAAAAGATCCACCGAATGGTCTACATGCTGCTTTACGGATCCCTAAGCTTTGGCAATTTTCTCACTGTTCTGATGCTCTCTCTAGAAAATGCTCCTTCAGGCCAATTCAATCTTGTTCCAGGCCAATTCAGGCCGTGGCAAAGCTCCTAAAACCCTTTCCATCATAGCAAGATGTTCCAAGTTTTCATGGGTCTGAAACAAAGTATCTCCCGAGCAGATTTCCACAAGTATGCACCCTATACTCCAAATATCACAAGGGTAATTCCATCCAAGTCCCAGAATGACTTCAGGAGCTCGATAATGCCGTGTAGCAACAACTGAGGTGTGATTTTGATGTTCAAATGTCATACTTCCAAAATCAATTATCTTAATTGCACTGGACTTTGGCCACCGTTTGAAGTCATCCGAAAATCCCTTAACCCCCGTGTGCTATTTTTGTCATACTTAGAAACTTCAAGAAGCGCTTCAATTTCGATCATTCCTGCCTCTCGGTATTTTTGTATGCCACGAACAATTTTGATAGCTACAAAATCCTTCGATTTTTGGTCCCAGCATTCCAAGGTCTGACATTTCATATCTGAGTGATAAGGTTGTCTTCTATCCAGATACCCCACTGTTTTGTCCCTGTGCAGCAAATGCGCTGGGGAGGATCCTTGATTTGAAGATTCTCCTCTTTTAAATCCAGTGACAGTACCCGATCTTTTGTTCCGCTTCATGTTACTTTTGGCAACCTGGTGCCATCTCTTCACTGCATTAGATGTCTGCTCATCAAATATGGCCTTCTTCATATTTGAACCCATCTGTGTCACAAGTGCATAGAGAGGAGATTTCAAGCCAAATTGAAACCATATGAAACGGAAAAAGGCAACTTCGAAAGTATTCTGGAACAGAGTAAAATGTATCAGAAACAGAATCAATTGAGGGCGACCGAACCAAAAATATTCATCACTGAGCCGCACCAATGGAATTCCTTGAATTACAACATGTTTGGATTGGATTTCTAGTGCCATCTTTCTTATGATTACTTGCAGTTTAGTTCCAACCAATAGAATTATAATCAAAGGAGAAAAACTTAACCAGAAGTATGCCTGACAACCATGCACGTTGAGAAGTAAGTATATCACAGCAAAAACCCATAATGGAAGGCTAATTCCAACAACTGTCTTGAAGTCATCATCCAGGGATCTCTCAATATATTTGTGAAAATTAAATCTGCTTCCTGGAGCTAAGTGTGCAGAGATGAAGCCATGGTGCAATGTGAAGTAATCGAATTTAGTCACTGAACATAAAAACTGTTGAAAAAAAAAACATTCAATCCAGATGAAAATTGGTATCCTTTTTCAAAAATGCAGATGGCGCCCTCCAAATAGCTTTTGCCTCTGATTGCTGATGATATTCTGAATTGTGCTTGTGCAGATAGGAGCTTTGAAGTTGCTGCTGATTTTTGAAGAGCTGGAGCATAAATTACATAATTTAAAACAATACATTATGATTTCTTCTTCAAAACAGGGTTTTGAAGAAGAATCAATCTCTGACGTGAGACGGAGTCTAACAGGATGCTCAGATCATATTTAAAGTCAGACATTCCACTTGGGTTTCCAACTTGGTCCTAGTTCAAAAGAACTCTGGTGAAATACGTCTATTTGTTGATTTCATAAATCTCAATTGGGCTTCTGATAAAGACAATTACCCAGTGCCATCCATGGAACAAATCCTTCAAACAATATTTGGGTTTGAAATTTTTTCACTACTAAATGGTTTTTTTGGTTATAATCAAGTGCTAGTAGTGAAACTAGACAGATTGAACACTACCTTCTAGACCAAATGGGGAACATTTTCCTTCAAGAGTATGCCAATTGGGCTTATAAATGTTGGTGTGACTTTCCAAAGATCATTGGAAATCACGTTCCATGGCCTCATAGGTCAAAGTGTCATTGTTTATTTGGATGGTGTTTCTGTGTTTTCCAAGAGAATATCAGATCATGTACGTCATGTGTAACAAATATTTAAGCAGTGTTAGAAGTATGGGATTTCCCTTAATCCCATGAAGAGCATCTTTGGTGTGTCCGAAGGGATCCTACTAGGGCACATCACTACAAAAATAATAATTAAGATTGATCCCGAGAGGGTCAAATCTATCACGCATACGCCATGTCCAGTGAATAAGAAAGTCATGCAGTCTTTCTTAGGGAAAATTGATTCCTTGAGAAAAGTCATTTTTTATTATGCTCAGACAGTCAAACACGTACAGGAGATGATTGAGAAAGATGAAATTTACAAATGGGATAAATAGGAGAAGGATGCATTCGCTTAGATCAAGTAGGCTATTGCTGATGCACCTACGTTATTCAATCCATATTATGGCAAATATTTCTGATCTATACGTTTGATTCAGATTCATCAATTGCGGTCGTGTTGACTCAAAAATATATTGAAGGAAATGAGAAGCCTGTCTCCTTTATGAGCGCTTGCCTACAAGGGCCAGAATTAAAGTATCCTATCGTTAAAAAATAAACATATGTTGTATACAAGTCAGTTAAGTATTTCAAGCCCTATCTATTAAAATCTCACACAATCATATTTGTACCTCATCCGACAGTAAGATCATTGTTCGTGCAGTAAGAGCTAGGTGAGAATAGGGATAATTGGATGATCTATATACAAGAATAGGATCCGGAGTTCATGCTAGTTCTGACCATAAAGGTTCATGGCCTATCTAATCTAGCAACCCAAGCAAGAGATGCCCCTAAGCAAGATCTTTCACGATGGGAGCAGGAGAATGAAATGTACAATGTTGAGCATGTTCCTTAGTCCACATCTAGAGTGCCATGGTATGAAGATCTACAGAAATTTCTAGAGTATGACACCTTTCCCACACACTTATCAAATAAACAGGAGAGGGAAATCTGTTTAAAGTCTCTATCTTATCAATTGGTTCATGGAGTTCTTTTCTGGAAGCACCATAATGGTTTCCTACTAAGGTGCCTTGAGCCGCATGATACAGAGAATGTCCTTAAATATTTACACATTGGACCAGTAGGTGGCCACTATGAAAACGATACTAGAACACATAAAGCTATGAGGGTTGGTTATTATTGGCCCAATTTATTCAAATATTCCCATGTCTATGTCCGAAAGTGCCAAGCTTGTCAGAGATGTGACAATCATGATCAGAGGCTAGTTGCCTGTTGTAGCAGCTACAACCACCCTCCAAAATTTTGGCTTGCACAGAATTTCAGAGCCTCCCTTGAGAGTTTCACTTGATGACTGCACACACTCGGGTTCAGTCTGTGAGCTCGCGTGAGTCTTTGCATTCGCCTTTCTTTTTCATTTCACCAAGTCTTGCATGTTGATGTCAAAGTCATTCTTGCGACCATGTTTAGGTTATGCTCAGAGTCCTCGCTTCATGTGTACTTGTTGTACTCACTATGAAAACATCTGTCACACTCACACATGGAGTCACATTCACTGTCACGCAAGCATCGTCATGGTCGAACAACGATCAATCACAAGTGTTGCCTACACCATCGGTCAATCATGTTGTACATATTTCTGGAAGGTTTGAGTCGTCTCATCATCTAGTCATGCAAGTGTGTGTTGCAATATAAGATATGCATCTTTCACTCGTTCACACACTTAGTCATTTTTTGAATTTATGACGATTGGACTCCCCTCTAACATCTGCACCATCACCCCACAATCGACTTAATCGACTATCACCTAGAACAGTGCAAGATCATCAAGTAAGTCATTTCAAGCTACGCTACCTACAAGCAATTCAATCAACCCTCATGCTGGCCACTCGGAGAGTTGGACCCAACAACCACCCCGGGATTGACTCCCCTCAAAAATTGTGCAGAGGCTACTGACCTTGCCCACTCTGCTGACTGAGGAAATTATGGAGATAGGCTAGATAGACACCCATTTCTCGTCCATGTCTCCCTCAGAAAATTGTGCAGTTTTTCCAACCAGTCCTCTCGAGAGTTGACTAGATTCTCATCCAGAAATTTGTGCATTTTTCATGAGTAGGCCCCCTGTTGCCTAGCAGTCCACTCAGCTCAGAAATTGTGTAGAGATGATCAGCAGGCCGGCCTCCTAGCATCAATGAAATTTGTCTCGCCAACAACTCTTAGCAGCAGACTGCTAGTTCCCTCCAGGAATTGCGCAGTTTTTTATTCCAAGCTCCCAGCAACTGACTGTCAATTTCCTCTAGGAATTCCGTAGTTTCTACTGCCAGTTCCCTCTAGGAATTCTGTTTTTTTTGCTGCCAAGCTCCTGGCCAGTTCCTCCAAAAAACTATGAAAATCATGTCTACCAATCCCCCTTGCAGCTCGGCCTATTCCTCTAAGAAACTGCGTAAATTTTCTTGTCAAGTTCCCATTGCCTGCTCGTTTCAGCAAATGCACAGATTTGGTCTGCCTTGCCTTCCTGCAGCCCAAACTGTTCCTCCCAAAATTTGTGCAATTTTTCCCTCTAGCCGAGCCAGACCTCGCAGATAATCGCTATCAACTCAAATTTCCCATCTTCATCACCCAGTGACCCTTGCGCAGTTTTCATCAACAGTTCCCGGAGCCATCATCCTACCTCGCAATGTTGTTGCCTCTCCCAGTCACTTGCATCTGAAAAGATCATGTGTCATGGCATACAAGGAGGTTTTTGGATTTGACATCATCTCGTCATGAGTCACTGCAAGCACAGGTACACCAACAAACATGGCACGACAACAAATGGGATGAACGAAGGGAGCACATGCAGAAGGACAGGTTCACCAATGGACGAATGAACAATGCATGCGAAGGGATGTTCTCATGAATGGATGATCATGCAAATATGTGTTCACAGACGAATGGATGAGAAATCATGCAAGATGTGTTCACGGATGGATGAACGGATGAACATGCACCTTTCGTGAACAGACGAACCTGTCAAGCCTTCCAACATACAAGCAAGGAGAAACTTGCCAAAGCAACATCAAGTGAACCAATGACCATCGAATACTTTGCGCACCTTGCCATGTGGAGATGAAGCTGTGACACACCATGAATATTTCCACCACCCAGCAGCACTGCAGCTTGACATGCACTCCAGTAGCAGCACAAATGTACCAACACAGTCATGTTGAGTCATGTCATGAGTCATGTCATCCACATCTCTATTGTGGGCCATGTTGTCAATCAATGTAATGTAATGTGGAAGTCCAAGAGACCCACTTGTTGTATAAAGAGTCATGTAAAGTCAAAAAGTCATGGAAGTCAAACAATCATGAGGGTAGTCGAACAGCCACAAGGGTCAGTTTCACCCTTGGCTATAAATACTCTCTCATTTGTACATGGAAAGGACTTTTCACCTCAACTCCTCCCACATAGCCAAGAGAGTATGTTATCTTTTCTTTGAGGAGTAAGCAGTGGTTCCAATGCCCCTCACACGGGGTTAGTGATGTATGGTGTAAGAATGTGTCTTGGAACTTTCACTTAATTCAGAAGCCTGCTAACAGGCTAGCACATTTTCACACATGTATTGTATATGTTGTAAGACTAATCTTTAACACTTGTAATGCACGTTTCTTGAACTTGTATTTAACACTTGAACTAATTTACTTGTTGTAATACACATATGTTAATGAAAATGTGTTGTATATGTTGTTAATGATGTCTCTCCCAGCTAGACTATTCTCCCAAAAATTAGACAGACATTTCACATAAAACTTGCTATAAGAATTGTTGCACTCATGCGGACTAATCTGTTGAGTTTTATACATGTTATATTCCCTTATGTGTTGTGACTGCGACATCCGTGTTGATTGTTCCACCGAAAGCTATGCATGTCTTATTATGTTGTTTGTTCCTAGCAGAGTTGGGACTTCTCCCAACCAACTTAGGGCTCACTCTCACCCTCTCTCCCTCTACAGTGAAAGAACCATTGACACAAGTAACACTTACACTCACTAGGCACGCGGACCTTACTTCTCGAAGAACAAGCAGACCACTCTCTTGTGCTGACAAGCAAGAGTTGAGGAAAATCCTTAAGATAATGGCAACCGGACCATCATATCAGATGGGACTCCCACGCCAAATGGTGTGAGGTCTAGTTGGGACTTCATACCGGGGTGATCCCCTGAATGTTGGCGGGTCCAGCACCATCAACATTTCTGGCGCTAGAAGGAGGGCAACCAGTTGGATATGGTTGAACATCCTCTCACACTCACTCATCAACCATGTAGTCAAGGTAGTAACTCACACTCACTCTCACCTGCATGTGACTCTGTGGTTGGTTACTCCTCACCTCCCAAGATTGAACACAAGATTCCATATCATCAACTTCACTTCATCTATCCCATCACTCGGGAGTTCGTGAAAGTAGTCGAATTGATCCCAGGCATACAACATCTTTCATACACATCAAGGAAGACAAAGTCACTCCTATTGGAGTGGTTGTATCATCAGTGGAAGAAGCAGTCCTTGCCACACTTGAAGGTCTAGTAGAAGCTATTGAAGACGGATAGGAACCTCTGGTCCTCCAACAAGGCGAACAAGACACTCTTGTGATCTTAAGATCAAAATCCGGTACAGGAGGCAGAGGGGAAGGCACCAGAGGAGGCGGAGGTGGAGACGAACCAATGGACTTGGAGCTGAAACCATATGATTCTGAAAGAGAGGAGGAGGACGAAGAAGAAGAAGAGATGGTTGACCCAAATCTAGAATGGATGACTCAGGGACCATTGGCTCTCCCGGCTATTTTGCACAAGATGCTGAAGTGGGCGGAGAGAATGAACATCAAGTTTGACCCTGATAGCACGGTGGAGGTAGAAGACCATTTGGATAACTTCTACTTGTAACTACAGACCCTTGAGGTACGACATAATAACGTAGCTTGTACATTGTTCCCATGTACCTTGGACGGTCGTGCAGCTGCATGGTATCAAAAACTTCCACCAAAATCCATATAGAATTGGGGTGCATTCAAATGCATGTTCCTTGAAAGTTTTGTTGATGAAAAGACCCTTGCTATGTTACTGAAAGAATTGAGAAGGTTGAAGATGGATGGTAAAGAAAAGGTAAAATACTTCAACTAGAGGTTTACATGCATATTGAAAACAAATTTAGTGGACACCAAACCTCATGATTCCATCATTGTTGATTACTACATGTCTGCACTGTCGACCAACATTGCATAGTTCTTCAAGCGAGCTATGAAACCAACACTTTTGGAAAACTGTGAAGAGGTTATTGTTGTAGAGAAAGACCTACGCGTGACTGGAGTTATCAAGGATGATGAACCAGCAAAAGACTCCAAAGATGCGAGCAGGAAGTCCCAAGCGGTGGTGATCAAGGGTAGAGACAAGGAAGCAAATGATCTTGAAACCCTCACTCGCCTTGTCAAGGTATTGACGAAAAAAAGTGTCAGAGCTTAAACAACGGAAAATAGATGCATCTGCAAGTAGCCATCCGCCTAGAAAGATAGAGGGAGGTAGCTCATCAGGCATCAACTGGTTCGCTCAAAAAACTATGCAGGAGCAACTGGATGATAGAGATAATGATGAAGGTATTGCACCTGATGAAGCCTCAAGTTCTGGGCATGTGGTGAACGCATATCCCTGCTCGCAAGCGATGTCAAAGACGAACACCGAGAAGCAGCCCCAAAAGAAAAATGATCATTACAATCTTAGGAGTAAAGGGGCTCCCCCTACACTTGGGGAAATGAAAGAAAAGATGAGACTGCTAATGAGGAAGGCTGACCCACCAGCCGCCCCAAAGAAAAAAACAAAAAAAAAGTCCAGGAAGACAGTGGCGGACAAGAGTACATCCATGAGAAGCAAGCTGCAAAACACTATGTCGAAAAACAGGAACATTCATTCTACCTCGAACACCTCAGTGAGTCTACCACCTCTCGAATACAAAATTGTAGATGACATGAAGAAAACGCGGGCGAACATCAGTGTGTTCAAGTTAGCTAAGATCATTGGGACAGACAACAATGGACTGCACAACCTTTACCAACAAGGGAGCAAGCACACCTCCCGGATCATTTTCCACCATGCTTAACATACTCTGGATGGAAGCAGCGAACTCAAGTTGGCCTCCATTCCTGCTATCATTTGAAATTTTTAACTGCAATGCTCACAACTGCTTGGTTGATTTTGGTGCGGCAGCCAACATCATGTCACTCTCCATTGCGAAAAGGATCAATGCACAATGGAGTGAGACATCCGCACGGATCATCCAACTCGATCGAACATTGGTACTAGCCATTGGTGAACTACGAGACGTGATCATCTAACTATCTCATGACGGTCGAGTCCACCAATGCATCAACATAGTTGTTGTGGACATCCCGGAAGCATATGGTCTACTACTCAACAGAGACTGGTCCAGCAAGCTGGACGATTATTTTGCTACATACTAGTCACACATGTGGCTTCCATACAAGGGAAAACGCAACCAAATCTGGGTAGTTTCCGAGAGGTATATGAAGCACAATGTCACTCCACTTAACAACGAGAATGAACCGTTGGCCTTCGCAGAACTCATGTTTAGCAAGTGCCTCCTGGAAACAACATTGGGGTGTTACCCTGCACGGCCAGCTCCAACCCCACCTGGCACGCCCTTGGGCCTCCTTCCTTGCCCAACTGGTCGTAATGAAACATGTGCAGTGCATTGTACCAATAGTAGAAGTAGTAGTAGCAACAGTAGTACTAGCATGCCAAATTGTCTATGTACAGATAAGTCATGGGCCATGGATTTTGACGAATCAATGACACGTGACGGCTCAAGGACCGGGTGTATCTTAGTCACCCAAAATAATAGAAAATGCATGATTTCAAGCTGCTTGAAGTTTAAGTGCACAAACAACATTGTTGAGTATGAAGCACTCATGTTGAGCTTACAAAGGACCATCAACCTCAACGTGGTCACACTCAAAGTGATATTGCACCCCACGAAAAGTGTTGATGCTTTCAAGGACATAACAATTGATGAAGGTAAGCATGAGTAGCCCCTGAAAATTGCAACTGAGGGAAAAAAAAGTCAACCCCACCCCAAAGGGTGTGATTTCTCTCAACGAGCTCAATGATTTGCAGAAATTCTATCGAGGGCCAAGAAATAGTAGAACCCACAGGTCCACCACTACAAATGAACAGAGCAACCTGGGAACCAATCATGATCTGAAGATGGCCAGTCTCAGTACAAACAACACACCACAGCAGCGGCAAGTCTTTGACCACTTGATCAAACAGTATCAGGATGTGTCTACATGGACATATGATGACCTGAATACATACTATACACGAGCAATCCAACATGGGATTCCAGGTAAAGGAGGAGTCAAGCCATTGTAGCAAAGGCCAGGTAAAACACATATGTCGTTTTAACTCCTTATACAGAAAAAATTGACTAAGATTTTGGATGATTGGATTACTTGCAAAGTTCGTCATCATACTTGGGTTTCTAATTTAAATCTCGCACGTAAGAAATCTGGGCAAATCCGCTTATGCATTGATTTCAGGAACTTGAATCGCTCCCGGAATAAAAACAATTACCCTGTATCATCATTTGAGCCTATGTTGCACGCAATATCTGAAGCAGTGGTGTCATATTCACTTAAAGGTCTTTAGGAATACCACCAGGTACCAATAGCAGAGCCCGGTGGACTTACATTGGTCCATGAGAAACTTGGCACACACACATGTCATCTACAATCACTTGATGGGAGGGTTGACAACCTTCTTTTCAATGGCCAAGGTCTCAATCATTACTTCCAGTAGGCAGGGTCACGCCCTGTGCCATGTACATAGTCTGCTTGCTACTTGTTGTTTTCATCTTGTTTGCTTTGCTTACTATCTTTGTTTTCACTTTGTTTGTTCTGCTTGGTATTTTTGTTTACATTCATTTTGTTTTCTTGATATATTACTATTTTTTCTGGAAATAAGTACTGCCAACTATTATGTTCTGGATTTTTAATACAGTATGTGGTTGAAATATGAAGAGACTTGTGACACTGCAGCACTTGGCCAATCTTGTGTACGTCTTCTTTGTGCTTGGTTACAACCTTCACCCAATGATGTCCTGACGGAAAATACGAGTTGTCTACAAGGGAAGTTTTGGTCCAACCACGAGCCTATTTCCACACTAGGAAGCCTCATGCCTACACTCAGCCTTTTGCTCTGTGTGTTCAAGCTCATCCAACTAGTAAAAACGAAGAAGGGGAAAATTTAAATGAGAAAACCTATGTCAAAGGTCTTACATGCTTCTCTGAAGGAACAACCTCTTCTACTCTTAATAAGTAGAGATCCCTCTTCCACCCCAAAAATAAATAAGTGACTATGCATGGTCCTCTTGAAAAATACAAAGGCAAAAGAAGAGAAAGGCTTCCTATGCAGAGAGGTGAAGCATGCAACTCCATCAGGGTATTAACCAGGCTCATTGGTAGTGGAGAAATGTGTGTGTTCCTCCGTGACTCCATCGGGGTACTGTCTAGGCTTGCTGGCAGTGGAGCAACACCAGAGATGAAAACTTATACTCTGAAAATATTCAACTCACGAGCTAAACTACCCTTCACGAATTGAAAACACTAAGATCATTCTCAACTTTTGATTGTGTTTGAATGAGTTGGAAAAAGGTGAACCATGTATGTCCATGGGGTAAATGGGGAAGCTGAAGTAACCCACAGTGATTAAATACTCCCCGAAAGACCAAGGCCCTATGTTGTCAATGAACCAAAACAGAGAAGTTGGAATTCTACTAGTGTGTCGCCAAGTGTTTCAGTGGCTACAACCACCCTCCAAAATTTTGGCCTACACCCAATTTCGAAGCCTCCCTTAAGAGTTTCACTTGATGACTGCACACACTCAGGTTCACTCTGTGAGCTCATGTGAGTCTTCGCATTCGCCTTGCTTGTTCATTTAACCAAGTCTTGCATGTTGATGTCAAAGTCATGCTTGCAACTACGTTCTGGTTATGCTCAAAGTCTTTGCTTTGTGTGTATTTGTTGTGCTCGCTATGAAAACATATGTCACACTCACACACAGAATCACATTCACTGTCGCGCAAGTGTTTTCATGGTCAACCAACAATCAATCACAAGTGTCATGCTTGTTGCCTACACCATCAGTCAGTGATGTTGTACATATGTGTCTGGAAGGTTTGAGCCATCTCGTCATCGATTCATGCAAGTGTGTGTTGAAAGATAACATATGCATCTTTCACTCCTTCACACACTTATTCATTTCCTGAAGTTTTGACGACCAGACTCCCCTCTGACAATCGCACCATCACCCCGCAATCGACTTGATCGATTTTCACCCAGAACAGCGCAAGAGCACCAAGCAAGTAATTTCAAGTTGTGTTGCCCGCAAGAAATTCAATCAACCTTCATGTTGGCCACCTGAAGAGTTGGACTTGGCATCCACCCTAGCACTGACTCCCCTCAAAAATTGCGCAGAGGCTGCTGACCTTGCCCACTCTTCTGACTGAGTAAATTGTGCAGATGGGCCAGACAGACACCCAGTGCCCATCCCTACCTCCCTCAAAAAATTGCGCAGTTTTCCCAGCCAGTCCTCCTGACAATCGACTGGCTTCTCATCCAGAAAATTGTGTAGTTTTCATGAGTATGCCCACTACTGCCCAGTAATCCACTTAGCTCAGAAATTATGCAAATATGATAAGCAGGTTGACCTCCCAGCATCAGTGAAATTTCTCTCGCTAGAAGCTCCTAGCAGCAGACTGCCAGTTCCCTCCAGGAATTGCGTAGTTTTTGCTGCCAAGCTCCCGACAGCTGAGTGTCAGTTCCCTCTAGGAATTGCACAGTTTATATTTCTAGTGACCCAGTAGCCAGCTGCCAGTTCCCTCCAGGAATTGCACAGTTTTGGTTGCGAGGCTCCCGGATAGTTCCTCCAAAAAACTGTGCAAATCTTGTCTGCCAATCCCCCTACAGCTCTGCATGTTCCTCCAAGAAATTGCGTAAATTTTGTTGTCAAGCCCCCACTGCCCGCTCATTCCAGAAAATGTGCAAATTTGGTCTACCCTGCCTTCCCATAGCTCGGACTGTTCCTCCCAAAATTTGCGCAGTTTTTACCTCTAGACGATCCAGACCTCGCGGATAGTCATTGTCGACTCAGATTGCCCATCTCCATCACCCAGTGACCCTTGCACAGTTTTCATCAACAGTGCCCGAAGCCATCATCCTGCCTCACAGCCTTGTTGCCTCTCCCAGTCACCTACATCTAAAATGATCATGTGTCATGGTAGAATAGGAGGTTTTTGGATTTGATGTCGTCTCGTCATGAGTGACTGGAGGCACAAGTACACCAACAAACATGGCATGACGAGCAATGGGATGAACGAAGGGAGAACATGCAAAAGGATAGGTTCACCAACGGACAAACGAACAATGCATGCGAAGAGATGTGCTCACGAATGGATGATCATGAAAATATGTGTTCATAGATAGACGGGCGAGCAAACATGCAAGATGTTCTCACAGACGGACGAACGAACGAACATGCACCTTTCATGAACAGACAAAATTGTCAATCCTTCCAACATACAAGCAAGGAGAAACGTGCCAAAGAAACATCAAGCGAACCAATGACCATCTAAGACTCCGCGCACCTTGCCATTCAGAGGTGAAGCTGTGATACACCATGAAGACATCCACCACCCAGTAGCATTGCAGCTCGACATGCACTCCAGCAGTAGCACGAATGTACCGGAACTGTCATGTCGAGTCATGTCATAAGTCATGTCATCCACATCTTTATTGTGGGCCATGTTGTCAATCAATGTAAGGTAATGTGGAAGTCCAAGAGACCCACTTGTTGTAAAAAGAGTAATGTAAAGTCGAAAAGTCATGGAATTCAAACAGTCATGAGGGTAGTCGAACAGCCACAAGGGTCAGTTTCACCCTTGGCTATAAATACCCCCTCATTTGTACATGGAAAGAACTTTTCACCTCAGCTCCTCCCACATAGCCAAAAGAGTTGTTATATTTTCTTTGAGGAGTAAGCAGTGGCTCCAATGCCCCTCACACGAGGTTAGTGATGTATGGTGTAATGATGTGTCTTGGAACTTTCGCTTAATTTAGAAGCCTGCTAACAGGCTAGCACGTTTTCACAGATGTATTCTATCTATTGTAAGACTAATCTTTAACACTTGTAATGCATGTTGCTTGAACCTGTGTTTAACACTTGAACTAATTCACTTGTTGTAATACACATATGTTAATGAAAATGTGTTGTATATGTTATTAATGTTGTCTCGCCCGTTTAGACTACTCTCCCAAGCATCAGACATGCCTTTCACATAATACTTCCTATAACAATCGTTGCACTCATGTGGACTTATCCGCTGAGTGTTATACATGTTATCTTCCCTTATGTGTTGTGACTACCACATCCGTGTGGACTGTTCTGTCAGAAGTTGTGGATGTCATGTTGTGTTGTGTGTTCCTAGTAGAGTTGGGACTTCTCCCAATCGACTTGGGGCTCACTCTCACCCTCTCTCCCTCTACAGTGAAAGAACCATTGACACAAGTAACAGTTACACTCACCAGGCACGCGAACCTCATTTCTTGAAGACAAAGCAGACCACTCTCTTGTGTTGACAAGCAAGAGTTGAGGCAAATACTTAAGATAATGGAAACCAGGCCATCATACTGGATGGGACTTCCACACCAAATGGTGTGAGGTCAAGTTGGGAATTCATACTGAGGTGATCGCCTAAATGTTGGTGGGTCCAACACCATCAACATTTCCCATTGCTACTAGTAGTAGTCAAGGAACCATTCCAACAATAGGGCTTGTGTTTTATCGAAGAAATTTTTTCCCATTCATCAAAGAAACGCCAATATATTCTCATAGTGATAGATTATTTCACTCAATGGTTAGAAGAAGTTCCTCTCAAATAAGTAAATGACGAGGAAATCATACACTTCTTGCAACAAAATATTATAACCACTTTTGACGCGTGATGCTACTACGTCACTTGTCTTTGATAATGAAACTTTCTTTTAATCATTAAAAATGTATGAATTCACATTAGAAAATGGGATTGTACTGAAACATGCATCAAATAATTATCTACAAGGAAATGGTTTGGCTTAATAAACAAATAATAACCTTATATGCATACTCAACAAAACCATTTTCTCTTAACAAAGGAATTGGTATAAATCTTTGTCTAATGCACTCTAGGTTGACCACATAACTTCAAAACCTTCCCTAAAAACCTTGCCATATTTTCTATTTTACTGTAAATAATTTATCTTGCCTCCAAACCTATATCTTCCAACCTTCGAACTCTCCCCAAGAGTCACAAGGTAGACCTTTCCTTTTGGTTCAAAGAAGGATAGACACTTTACTCAAACTCATGGAAGAAAGGCTCAAGGCCAAAGACAAATTTGTCGTGCATCAAAATCATGTAAAGCACTAGTTTGATAAGAAGTCTGCAGGGACAAAGAGCTTTGATGTGAGTGACCTAGTACTGAAGTGGAATAAACCCACAAAGAAAAGGGAAAACACACAAAGTCCCAACATTTGTGGATTGGACCATTCACTGTGGAAGAAAATCTCTATCATAATACCTTCAAGCTAAAATCCTTAGACGATAGTATTGACCCCCTTCCCGTAAATGGATGAGATTTAAAACATTACTTTCAATGGCAGCTACAAGTTGCACTCCCTATACAGTCTCTTATGTTTCTTGTATTTTCATTGTGTTAGTTGTTTGTGTGCCATGTTAGTCGTGTCGTATACCATCATGTCTATTGGTCATTGTACATAAATAAGACCCTTGTGTAAAATTGCATGGCTCAAAAGACTTTGTGGTGTAATGAAAGAGAAGTGTGACAACCACAACGCTTGGATTTTTGTTGTTCTCCTTATTTGTTTAGGAAAATGCCATAGGTTGAGTAAGTCTAGATGGAAAATATGATTTTTCCAATAGGATAACCTTATGGGAACCTATTAGATATGTGCCTATGCTAGTATCTAAACTACTCAACTTGGTATTAATCTAATTTTGTGTTAAAGCTCGTCCAATCTAGTAGAGAAGGGATAACGAGAAAATATAACGTGGGAAAACCAATATCATAGGTCTTAAAATAC
This sequence comes from Pinus taeda, assembly GCA_000404065.3. Lineage (NCBI taxonomy): Eukaryota > Viridiplantae > Streptophyta > Pinopsida > Pinales > Pinaceae > Pinus > Pinus taeda. The sequence continues at coordinate 61,019 of APFE030431043.1, forward strand.
TTCTCTAAAGGGGAAACCTCCTCTATTCTCAATAAGTCAGGATCCCTCTTCCACCTGTCAAAAATAATAAGTGTCGATGCACAGTTATTTTAAAATAAACAAATAAAGGGTGAAATAAGAACCTTCCTACGCAAGGAGGTGAAGCAAGCGACTTTATCGAGGTACTATCCAGGCTCACTGGCAACGAAGCAACATTTATGCTCCTAAAGTGACACCATCAGGGTACTATCTGGGACTAATGGAAGCAGAGAAACACTAGAGATGAAAAATCATACTCTGAATATCATAAAGTCACTGCACATATTATCCTTTCCTAGATTGAAACAAATGTGATATGGTGTATCTTTGTGTCTGTTCAACCAAGTAGAGAAAAGTGAGATGTTATTTATAAAACTGGGTCGAAAGGGGGAAATTGAGGAAATCAATAATTCCTAAAGTTCTGACCCTTAATTGAAAGATATTCCTAGATAGAGAAGTTGAAGTGTGCCTAGTGTGTCACCAAGTGTTGTCGTTGCTACAACACCCTCCAAAATTTAACTACATTCGAATTTTGGAGCCTACTATCACCATCGTACCTAGTGTCACTTTGATCTTCAAATGTCATCCCATGTTATTCTATATGTTTCAAGTGTCCTTGAATGGTATCAAGTGTCATTGCATTGGTTAGGACATATTTAGGTGTATTTCATAGTTGTAACATCTTTGTTGTTGTAAGACGATACTTTTGGGTCACAATCATACACACTTCACTCGTTGTACTTAGGGAATGTGTACAAAGTGGTATTTTGATGTATATTTATCATTGTTCAAGTTTTTTGAAGTTTTCTCAATGTGTTGGTATGTTCCGTACATGGTTTTATTCCTAAACTCATCATGTTCACCCCACTACCTACATCTCACACTTATACAAATCTTTGTTTCAAAGTAAGCCCATTGATGCCAAGAGTGCATGAGCACACTCTGAAGCCTTGATGGAGAATCCTTCACCATTCTGAAGTGCACTTTGTGCCATCCAAGAGCACAAAGCACACTCATTAAGCCTCTTTGCCCTTCTTTTCTCTGAACTACGCCCTTTAAGAGACTAAGTCTTCCTTGAACACACTCCTTCAACTCGAAGAAGTGCGCCCTCTTTGAGTGCATGAGTGCACCCTGAAGACCTTAAGCTTGACCCTTTAGACTTACACAATTCACCATGTGCCCTATTGGACCCTTTGAGTGCATGCGCACACTCCAAAGGCATGAAGAATCAAACTTCAGACTACAAGAGTGCACTCAACACCCTTCTGGGCCTCCTAAACACATGAGTGCACCCCGAAGGCTTGTAGCCTTCATCCTTCAACCTTCATCCTTCAGCCTTCAAGAGTGCACCCTACACCATCCATCTCTCCCTTAAGTGCATAGGTCACCCGGGAAGCCCGAAGCCTCCCTCTTCGTACTTCGGACTTGTTCCATGCACCCTGCCTTGACTGAATCCCTCTCTTGAGAGCATGTGCACATGTCGAAGCCTTGAATCCTTCCCTCTTCATCCCTTCAGCCTTTAAAAGTGTTCCCATGTGCCCAAAATATCCTTTTACCCCTTTCAAGTGCACTGAAAGGAACAGACATAAAATCTATATAAAACATGGTAGAATAAGATATTTTTAGGTTGATATCTACTTTTCATGAGTGATTGTAGATACAAGTATTCCAGAAACATCGTGGCAAGTACACATGAGGAAGATTGGGAAAAGTTAACAAACAAAGGAAGCATCGGAAGAATGGAGAACACACTTGAATCTTGACGATCAAAGCACTTTAAAGGCTCCATCATATCAAAAGACCCTTTGGTGGGTGAAGACATCAATGACTGAAGTTGGATGAAGAACAAATATACAAGTGGCAACCATGTCACTACTAGAGAAATTTCATGTCATCATTAAATATTAATTCTAGTCATGAAAGATAGTGACATGTCACGTTCTCATCACACGATGATGTGGAAGTCATGATGTATTGTTTTAATTAAAGACAAATAAGTGGAAGACCAAGAGTCATGTATGAAATAAAGAGTCATGGAAGTCCAAAAGACATGCAATACTAAAGTCCTATGTAATTCCAAAATTCATTTGGAATTCCAAAGGTTGTAGAAGTCCAAAAGTCACTAGAAGTTAGAAAGTCAAGAGTCACAAGGATGTGAAAGGTCATTCCTCAAGTTATAAATAGATCCTCATTTCTCATGTAAATGAATTTTAAGCTTGGCGTCTCCCAAATGGCGTTAGAGAGACAAAGTTAGTACTTTTGGGGAGCAAATAGTGGCTCTAACGCTCCACTATTAGAGCTGGTGATGTTCATTGTATCTATGTATCTTGGGACTTTTGCTTAATATCAAAGCTTTCCAGGCCAACACATTTTCACACATGGATTGTGAATATTTCTATGACTATTATTTGAATGTTTATGGTTAATGTTTTATTTCATCTGTACTAGGGTAATTGAACTATTCTGGTGACTTTGGTGCTTCTTGTTGGAAATGTGTTGTAATGTTATAATAATCGTCGAATCATTGTGAACTGTTTTGCTTGATGTTAGAAGAGTCTTTCTCATTTACGTGTGTCTCCATTAGGGTAGTACTTACTTATCTCTTAGAGGCTCACTTTATTTCCCCCCTCTACAGTAAGAGAACCATGATACATCTGCAATATACAAGATTCACAAGGCACACTAGCTTGCTCATTCAAAATGACATTTTCACTTCTCTCTCATGCTAATAGCTAAAGCCAAGGCATATATTTAAGTAAACGATAGTCTAGCCATATAATGGATGGGACTCCTACACCAAAGGGTGTGAGGTCTAGTTGGGACCTTATATCGAGGAGATCCCTTGTATGTTTACAGTATCCAACACCATCAACAAGTCATTAACACATTGATTTACCTTGGTATTGCAATCAATGTCATGATAAGGAAAACTATGTTAAAGCTCAACCTCCAAGGAGCCTTGAGGAAGACCACCATGATGTTGCAACGTGCAGACAGATGCACAGTAGCACTTGAGGGTGTTATTGAGGACATGATGGTTTCCATTAATTCATGGAATTACCCCACAAATTTCCTTTTCCTCCAACCCAAAACCAATTTTAATGCATGCCTTCTCATTTTAGGGAGACCTTGGTTACCCATGGTTGATGCTTACATCAGTTGCAGGGATGGAAACATGAGAATAAAAAATGGGCAGCTCACAGAGCAGCTTGTATTATACCCCCATGCTCAACCCTTTGTGAATATAAATAAACGAAAGGGGTGTGTCCCTTAGTTTGTACCCATCATATCTATATTAAATGATGTACCCATCAGTTGACCATCCCTGATCCAGATCCATATTCTGAGGGTATGTTTGCACAGGGAAAAATTCACACCAATGGATTGGTCGAGTACTCGGGAGAAGGAATCTACTATTCTGATCATTCATAAGCTTAACAACAAGCACTTAGTGGTCCATTCATTCACTAAGCTTCACACAGTCCACATATGCTTAGATAAGGGCTCAGTGGTTTTAAACACAACTGTAAGGATTATAACCAAGGATCACAGAGTACATACTCATAGTCAACTCCAATATTGTCATGTTAATATCTAAAACTTCATAGTTCCTAGAATATTCCTTGAACGCACTAAGTTCTCTAGGAGAATAAGGTTACCCAAATGAGTATAACATCCTTATTGAACCTATATGAGCAAGAGATAGTATGATAACTCTCATGTCCTCCACTGTGAGGGTGTATATATTTTTCTTCTGCATCCTAGTGTGTTCTAAGAGAGATAAAGCATTGCCCTATTATTCTTTGCATATCTCTTTGAAAACATCCCTTCTTATCTAAGATAGAGCCCTATCTTGGCTTTTCCTGAGTGTTCTTCCACACCTAGTTTGGCTCTTCGAAGTCGTCTTCTAACGGACCATCTCCTTGAGTCATGAGAGGGAAAGGGGAATGGGAACCTCTTTTCCTTCCATTGCTATAGTCCAATTCTGTAATGGTTTTTAGTGGCTCTGCTAACTCATTTCAACCCCAATCACATCACATTAGACTTGTTAGACAATGTCTTCTCTCAATTGGAAGCAATTACAACAAGTAACATTCATGTGTATGGGTCACGACTTTTCAAACTAGGTGGGAAAGAAAGTGACTTCATACATTAAAGGGCTTCAGGAAAAATAGGTGAGAAAGAAAGCTTCCCTCATACCATGGATCCATAACGTTATCCCTTCCTTATTTTTTTATATAATTAATTTTAAATAATAAATTATGGATGTTTAATCAAAGTTCCAACTAGTCAAGGTTCTCCATGCTAATGTTAAAACCACCATTATCATTAACAGAGTAGGGGTATAAAAGGGGGATGTTACACACCCCACCCTCAGTGTTATATAATTGTAGAGAACATAAAAACAAAAACAAATCTAACCTTTGTAGCTACAACTCTTATCAACGAAATTTTCTATGTCCTTACTTGTCATGTCCAACCATGTTGTCCATTATCCTTAATTCTTTCATAGGGAATAGGTTCAACTCGTTGCTTCCTGGGAACCCAATGCATTGCTAATCCTAATGAGTATGCATATGGCTCCTTGAAAACCATTTCACTCAAGTTTCCTCATTTGTTCAGTCACACACCTTCCAAGTTCAAGCATTCCCTTCTCTACCTTTCCAGATCCTCGGGAAATCCATCTATTGGAAATGATTCCTTGCACAAGAAGGTTATTGATGGAGTCTCACAGTCAAGCATCCCTCTAGCTTCATCTAACAACATAAAGAATTTTTCACAACATATTTGATGGCAATCAATGCATATTAGAGGGTTCCAGTGTCATAACAATGGCCTAGTCCCTGAAGTCTTCAGCTCCACTATGCTTATACTAAACTACTCTAATATTACTTGTAATAAACATCACATATCCTTTCGGTATATTTTAGCAGTTCACCTAATTCATAATCATCCAACTCGCATAAGTTTTCATCATAAAAATATTTAAATCAATTTAAACCATGATTTCAACAAAAGATTCTTTAAACCAGTACTTATCTTTGTGGTTATTATTTGTTTCCTTTCACTCCATGGGTAATAAGTCAAGCTCCATATTTACTGAACAAGTCCATCTCTATCTTTATAGAACAATTCTAGCTTTGTCTTTACCTAACAATTCTAGCTTCGTCTTTATCAAACAAGCCCCCTCATGCGCACATCCCAGTGAGTGTGGGGAGTTTTTCTTATTCCATTAGCTACCCACCTTTACAGGCCTAGACAACTCCCATTCCAAGAATTATACATGTTCAAATTTTTTCCTATATGTGCTTCCATTCGCTACTCCCCTTTACGGGCCCAGGCAACACCCATTCTAAGCATTCTACCTGTCCAAAGGTTTTCCTCCATGGGCCCCAATCAACTACTCATCCTTCTAGTCTTAGGAAATCCCCGTTTTCGCAATGTACCTATCCAAGGGCTTTACTGCACAGAGCCCCCCATCAACTACCCACCCTTATAGGCCCAAGCAACCCCCATTCTGAGTAATCTACATGTTTAATGGTTTTCCTACATGGGGAAATCATTAGAGTCTTACAACCATGTGTCAGTCTAGCATTCTCTATTATAATTTGCATGGAGTCTTATTGCCAAGTGTCAGTCTGGTGTGTTCCACTACACTGCTTGTGGAGTAGTATAGTCAAGGTACCAATTATGACTTGCTCCATGAGGTAAAAAAAGTATCACAAGGCTACCATGTCCCCAGAGTAGTATTCTGATCTGAACTTAAACAGGAACACAACAACTTACAGATATAATCATAAATATAGAGATGCAGCAGAAAAACACTTCATTTCATTAATAAAAAAATATTGAACTATGCTTACAAACATAATGGAAATAATATAGCTCGAACGATGGTAGCTTATCTCTAGGAAGATATGTGGCGACTACATACCTCTCAACTGTGTTACAATGAAGCTTAAAAGCATATTTATTATTGAGAAACAATGGAAAACCCTAAACATCCAAAAACCTAACCCTAGGAGATGAAGCGCCAAAATTGTGGTCCCCATTTGGGTAAATTGGTACATCAACTACCCGAGGTCATTTCTTGGAATACGATCTCCATTTGGCTATCATAATATCTTGTTTCGAAGATCTCGAAGAGAACCAAAAACAAAGAGCAAGCTAGTTTGGGATGTTTTCAGTCTCTCCAGTTTCCCTAAAAATGTCGTTTAGGGCCTCAAAACGGCTCCGGAAGTTCAAGACCTAAAAAAATGAAAGAGACAGTGTTGGGGATCCAAGTGGAATAGGTGGGTGGCCACCAATATCCACTTGGATCATTCCTCCCCCCTTATGAATCAATGGTCCCCATTGTGTTGAGTACCTCCATGAGATAGGGAAACTCCTACTGAACTTGGTCCCTAGTGAGCCACTTACCTTGTGAAAGAGTTGGTCAACTTTGACAACAAGATATAGTTGGATCTTCTGCTGGCGAGTGTTCTTGATCTATATGCCCATGATCCGATGGTGATGGCATGTTCCATGCAGTTTGGTTTTAGCTCTGTTGGTGTGAGTTGTTCTGCAACATCAGATGTGTCCAGCAATGGTGGAAATTATGGTCGAAGGAGGCCTACATTGAACATTAGGTGCAGACCAAGGAATGGTGGAATGCTAAGCTCGAAGGAATTATCCCCTACAGCCTTTGTGATGGTGTATGGCCCATATCGGAGTGATTTAAGCTTGCAGTGGGGTCCAGCGAGGCACTCCTTCTGCAAATGTAGCCAAACTTTGTCACCCACCTAGAACTTGTGCAGCACCCATTGCTGATCATGGCATTGCTTGTACTAAGCATTGGCTCTATCCAATATATCATGGACCTACTGGTGAATGTATTGAATGCACTCAATGAATTTGTTAGCTCTGTCAGCTTCGGACTCGACATGAGCCGAATATGTCTGAGTAGTTTCAAATGGTATGGCCACATCAATGATACATAATGGTTGAAATCCCAGCCCTACTTGAAAGGGGTTGTGGCTGATTGATATTTGGAGAGCTCTATGGTAGCTATGTTGGACATATGGGAGGCTTTCATCCCATGTGCGTGGATTCTTCGAGTTGTACATGCATAGAATGTGTACGATCATCATGTTGACAACCTCTGTTTCGCCATCAGTTTGGGGATGGAAAGTTGTGGACCTAATAAGTTCTGTATCCAGGATCGACCAAATACTTGACCAAAATGCACTCAGGAATATGTTGTCCCGATATCAGACAATGGACTATGGGATCCCAAAGTGTACCCACACTCGCTCAAAGAAGAGCTTAGCAGTGGCATCTACTGTGATACTCTTCTTGCAGGGCGCCATGATGGCCATCTTAGAGAATTTGTCAATGACCATGAAAACACAATCATTGTTGTGCTTAGTAGAAGGAAGGCCCAACATGTAATCCATGGAGATAGATTCCCAAGGCCAATTAGGAGTAGGTAGAGGAGTATAAAAGCCTTGCTTCTTGATGGTCGGTTTGGCAATGGCGCAGGCAGTGCAGGATCTAATATACTTCCCAACATCCTGACGAAGTTTCAGCTAATACAAATACTTTTGCAATACCGGCATTGTTTTCTCTACTCTAAAATGTCCAGCGACCCAACTGTAGTGCGCCTCCCAAATCATCTTGGCACACTCGCTTAAAGGAACATAGATGTGTCCCAGGTGGCATAAAAGTGCATCCTGAAGGTGAAAATTTGGAACTTTCTTCCCTTCCAAGAGTGTCTAGTTTGTGTTGTCAAATTCTAGATCGCTCTTGTAAATATGTGGCCACCCTAATGTCTCGTGCCCACAAGAGTAGAGCACAGTGATCAGCGCCATGACCGGTGGTTGGCTGAGGCAATTAGCGACATTATTGGTGTTGCCCTTCTTATACTTAATTTTCAAATGGAGTTGTTGCAGGTAGGTGGACCATTAATGATGGCAATCGCTCTACAACTTCCCTTATGTCTGTATGAACTATAGAGGTCTATGGTCTGTGTGGATGATCGTTTCCTTCCCTAGAATGTAATGCTTCCATTGACGGCAGGCCTGCATAATGGAAAACATTTCTTTGTCGTAAGTGGGGTACTTTCAGACTGTGTCTGAAAGTGTCTCACTGTCGTAAGCCACTGGATGCCCATGTTGAGTAAAAACTACACCAATAGCATAGTTGGAGCCATCTGTCTCAATCTCAAATGGTTGTTGTTGGTCTGGTAATGTGAGCACTAGTGCAGAATAAAGGCAATTCTTCAACTCAGAGAACGCTTTTTGTTGGGTTTCAGACGAAAAAAACTTTGCTTTTGCTCCGCCCTTGGCGACTTGACTTAAAGGCCAAGTGATATGAGAGAACCCCAACACAAACCTACGGTAGAAGTTGGCAAGACCCAAAAAGTTTTGGAGCTCTGTTAGAGTGGTTGGGCCTGGCCAATCCCGAATGACTTGTATCTTAGATGGGTCCACATGTACACCCTACTCATCAATTATGTACCCCAGATATTGAACCTGAGTAAGGCCAAAGGTGCATTTCTCCAATTTAGCACACAGCGTGTGTTATCGCAGGGTTTGAAGGACCTGTCAAATATGGTGGAGGTGCTCATCCCAACTTTGGCTAAAGATCAAGATGTCATCTAAATAAACCACCATGAATGCATTGGTCAAGGGTCGCAAGATGTCGTCCATTAGTCTCATGAAGGTTGTGGGGGCATTTGTCAATCTGAATGGCATGACCAACCATTCAAAAAGGCCCTCATTGGATTTGAAGGAAGTCTTCCACACATCAGAGGGTTCAATAAACACCTGGTGATAACCTAACTTTAGGTCAATCTTGTTAAAATATTTGGCCCCCTTGAGCTGGTCAAGAAGGTCATCAATTCACGGGATTGGGTACCTATTCTGGACAGTGATCTTGTTTAACACCCGGTAGTCAATACAGAGCCTCCAAGTCCCATCCTTCTTTTGTACCAATACAATCGGGCTCTCGCACGATGATGAGCTTGGCCTGATGTGCCCTTTCTACAATATTTCCTGAATCTACCTCCTGATCTCATCGTTCTCCAGAACATAGCATCGATAGATTGGCCTATTGTCCAATCGTGCGCCTGGGGTCAGATCGATGGAGTGCTTGACCTGATAGTGCAAAGGTACCCCTGTAGGTGAGGCGAAAATATCCCTGTACTCCTCCACAACCTTGTCCATCTATTGTTGTTGTGCAGAGGATCCTCACCTAGAAGATTTAGCCACAACCTTCTTCTTTCCCTGAGGGCGCATAATAAGGAAAACAAATTTCCTAGTGTGGGAAATGATCTTATTTCATTTCTTTGCAGTGATCAAAGAGATGGTGGTAGGTGAGGCTACCTCCGGTATCCTGTACAACCTGTTGGCCAAGGTAATAATCACAGAGAGAGGTCTAGACTCATATACAACATGTCGCTTCCACAAGTATGGTTTTCCTAACAACACATCACAAACTTCAATAGGAGCAACATCACACAATACCTCATCTGTGAGGGACTTGATATTGTAAGGAAGGCGACATTGTTGGCTGACGTGAAGATCTCGTCCTTGGTGAAGCCACCCAATGGCATACGATTGTGGATGTGTTGTAGTCTTTAGGCCTAGTCGCTTCACAACCTCTGTTGAAATGAGGTTCCTTTGGCTCTCGTTGTTGACAATGAACTATAGCGGAGAACCCTTCACTCACATTTGTGAGTGGAAGAGGTGTTCCCCCTCCTCTGGATCTTTAGGCTCAATCTTATGGATCTTGGTGGTGGCCACGATGGCACTGGGCTCTGCATCAATGATCTACTTCCCTTTGTCAATTCCCTTATCGGGTTCTGATTCAGAGTCAGAACATTCATCTAATTCATAAGACTTTAGCTTGGCCACTAGTGACTACTTGGTCCGACACTCACGTGTATTGTGAGTGGAGCTCTTATGGAACTCACACCATTTTCATGTCCTTCTTTGTCTTCATGGTGTTGTTCTTTGCTTGCAAATTTAGCGGGTTGTCCTGGGTAGCCCCGCCTTGGCTTGGTCCTTTGTTGTATGGTTTGGGGGTGCCTTTTCCTTGCTTTAGATTCTTAGATCCAAATTCTTGCTTCTTATGTTTAAACTTCTGCTCAATCTTGACAGTGTACTGGTGCACTATGCCAAGCGAGGAAATGTCCAGGAACTCCATCTTTTCCTAGATGTACTTGTGTAGACAGCCACAGTACTTGAGCACCAAATTCTACTCATTATCCTTGATACCTAGCTTCGTGTGAAGGGTATGGAAAATATTTGTGAACTCCGACACATCTTGGTCCCTTCCCTGTCATAGCGTGGTCCACTTTATGTATTTATCCTCATAGCTCCCGACAGGGTAATATTATTCCTTAATGGCATCTTGGAAAGAATCCTAAGTGGATGTGCTTAAAAACAGCGAGGGTTCACTCTCGTCCTTTTGTACACAATAGGTTTCCCATCATTCCTTGATGTGTGGATGGATTTGAGAAGTGAAAAAAGTAATATTTTCCCGATTGGAAAAGTCATGAACTGAATATCCTTCCAACATATTTAACCATTTATCTACATGCTTGCATCTATCAAGCCTTCAAATATGGCAATATCGAAGTTAACTTGTACCTTAAAAGGAGTGGCGCCTCCAAAGTGGTTGTTGGATGAAGATGCATCGTCTATGGATAGTCATCGAAGGATCTGGGCAAAGTTATCCATCACCGTGTCCCTCTATCACTCGAGGGCTTCCTCGAGCAACATTTTGAAAGGATCTCCTACCCCCTCGTCTTTCTTTTCTTCCACCATGGGAGGTCATTGGGTTTTGCGAGGCTGATCTTGCAAAGGTTCAACCAGATCAAGCCCTAACTCCTTATACCCTAACCTCATTGGGGACATGCAAAGAAAAGCAGAGAAAGAGGAGACTACTCTAATACCACTGATCCGAACTTAAACAGGAATGCAACAACTTATAGATAGAATCATAAATACATAGATGCAGCAGAAAAACACTTAATTTCATTAATAGAAAAATATTGGCCTATGCTTATAAACAGAATGGAAATAAGATAGCTCGGGCGATGGTAGCTTATCTCTAAGAAGAGATGTGGTGGCTACATGCCTCTGAACTCTGTTGCAATGAGGCTCAAAATCCTATTTATTATTGAGAAACAATGGAAAACCCTAAACATCCAAAAACCTAACCCTAGGAGATGAAGTGCCAAAACAGTGAGCCCCATTTGGGTAAATTGGTACATCAACTTCCCAGGGTCCTAACTTTGGCATACGATCTCCTTTTGGCTATCATAATACCTCATTCTGAAGATCTCGAAGAGAAAGCCAAAAACAATCCCATAAGCTAGTTTGGGGCATTTTCAATCTCTCCGTTTTCCCCCAAAAACGTCATTTAGGGCCTCAAAACAGCGATGGAAGTTCAAGACCCGAAAAACTGCCAAAAATAGTAAATTGTGCTACAATTAGGGAAACCAAAAAACTAAAAGAGAAAGTGTTGGGGTCCAAGTGGAATAGGCGAGTGGCCACCAATATCCACCTAAATCATATTCTTCCTAAGATCCATGCTCCATTGTTTCACCTATGCCACAACATTTAGTTTCCATGAGATATACTCAAAAATTTTAATTTACCAACTTTGCTTCATTTAGAAGCCAGATCTCATAATCATGAGAATTTTAGTCATCTTATTGATCTCCCTTGTATGTGGTTTTATTCTTTCATGGTGGCTTCAATATCACTACCCATTCCAACATTCTACCTACAATCTAAACTTTCGATCAGCCAAACAATTGTCAGCGTTTATACACACAATCTCTTTATTACAAAATTTCATAACATCTTGAAGAGACCTCATAATTATTACACTCATAATAAATTTATCACTCCAACTGAATTGAAATGAAACTATCATTTCATTGTACATGTGCATCACATTCATTCTTAGCACTTCATAATGCAATCAAACATTTATTCTAGCACCCAAAAGAGCCAAAATTGAGAGTTGCATTCTTTAAATTCATGAGTAATTAGTGTCCACTTTAGTTTTGCATGAATTATAAAATTCATTGAAATATTTTCAACTATACCCCTACTTAGGTATCCATGCAAAGAATTCATTGATTTGGAAACCAAAAGATATCAATTTAGCTTAAAGGAATTTTTACTAAATTCCTGTCCTTGTTGCTTGCCTTACTTTTTTGGTTGTCATCATAAGCATTCTTCACTAAATTATTTTCAAGGAGTCCAATTGGATTTAAGAATACATGTAGTTGCAATATTTAGTAGTCCCCAATTTACACATTCAAACATGTCTTTATTCATGCACCCAAACCTATGCATATTCATTTTAACAAGCATATGTTGTACTTTCCCACATCCCATGCTATTCATATTCAATTAATTTTAGATTCAAATTTCGTTCACTATTGTTTTCATTTATCCACACAACAAATGTCATGACTATAAGTATAAGCACATTAATAGTGGTAGTTAACAACAAGAGATCATTCTTTTTCATTTTCTATATGAATGTTCCATGTGACATGAAATCCATTAGGTAACCTCACTATTATCCAAAACATAACAAGCACTAATTTTCTATTTTCTTACCATTCACACATTCATATTATTTCAAGAATAAACTATATTAGAAAAGCACATTTTTTGGTTAAGGAACTCCATTCTTAAGTTATTTTCTTAGTTGTGACTTTATTGTCCAATTGGTTTGTATTGATCCAGTCAATCCTTCCTCGACTGACCCTTTCTCTGCCTCTACCTTCTAGTGCAGTTCTACAAGGTAGACTTCCAATGCTCATTAGGAATTTCATCACATGAATAAACACAAAATTTGTATTACACATAGAAATAAATTTTCTCATATTTTTATCAATCTTGCAATCTAAACTTCTTCCTCATTACAACTATGGGATCCTTGCATTTTTCACTCATGTGCATATCAATTGTCTACACATACATAATTTGTTAGTCAATTAATTCATGCATGGGCCATAGCATCTTAATATCCCAACCAATTCAATTTCTCAACTTCTTGGTTTAGCCTGTCGACTTATATTAGACATTTGTGGCAAATCAAACCTTCTATATTTATTTCAACAAAAGTGTTTAACATACTATGCACATAATTTAATCAGAATCTTGATATTCTAGTTGGGATTTATTCAAAAGCTCTCCATGAGCTTCTTTCCTTTCCTTTCCCACACCTAACAAACCAAACCAAGACCAAACTACAAAAATAAAGAAAAATGAAAGGAAAGGAAAAACAACAACAACACGTGATAGACAACACAAAGTATGGCCATGCTTACTAGTAAAAAAATAAAAACATTTAGCCAAAAACACATGAAGAATTGAAAAACATCTTGATTCGCAACATATCAAATGTTCTATATTTACTTCAACAAAATAACTTAGCACAAGCACAAAATTTTAATCAAAGTCTTTCCTAATGTCTACAACAACTTTAAGATCCCAAGAATCTGTCTAAATAGTTCAAGAGGAATTTTCAGTATTTTAGAGAGCTTGAGGTGATTCTCCCTCATATCTCTTAATCTTTGGGTTACTTCTTTCAATATTGTTGGCTGTTGGTTCACATTCTTGGGTTTTACATGGGCTATCCTTCTTTCGTTGTTTGCAAGCGCATTCCTGGATCAGGTGTTCCTCTCCACAACCCCAACATGTAAATGGGCTTCTCTTCTTCTCAATTTTATGAGGTTGGTCCCTAATCTTGTCATCATGGAACCATTCCATATATCAAATAGTTAATTCCATGTTGCAACAACCTTTGGATGTATGACAGGTTTTGTAGCGGCATTTCATTGAGCTTTTCCTACTCTTCTTGTTTTCCAATGACTCTTTTGTTCTCTACCTTGCAACTCTCCAACTCAAATCTCAAGCTCTTGAGAGTATCTACTCCATTTTTGGAGCTTTATTCTTCCTACTCATGATGATTTTCGGCCATATCATTTTGTACCATATTGTCGTCCTTTCCTCTATTTATCATTGTAATTTGTATCTTCTTATGTGTTGTCACACACACACAACTATTAGTTACATCAAGCATAAACATATTAACTTGTTACCCTGTCATTTCAACACTAATGATGTTGATATGAAGTATGTTGATATGATGTTATTCACGCATCTAAACCCATGTTATTTTCATAAATGAAAGACATATAAGAATTCTATTTAGGGCTCGCAATTACATTAGCTGCAAATCCAAGGAAAAATAGTATATGTGTTAATCAAACTATTGTATTAAATTTTCACGTGAGCCTCTTCAGGTTCATATTTGAACCTTTCCTCTGATACCACTTGGTAATGCTACCACCCACCCCATTAAAGAGCTTTGGGAGGTGTTACTTATGGCTCTAACTTGACCTCCAAGGTCTAATATGAATATGGGGTTACAAAAATCCTCTTCTTCCAAATTCGTCAAAACCCAAAACAATTACTACCATCACATTCAACTTCTCGAGATATTTTCGACGATATAAACTTTAACTCAATCCAACTCTTGGATCGAAAGTTATTCCCATTCAAAGTTTAACATATTTACTGCACAAAATCAATAAGGGACTTCCTCGTGGAATCCATGTGTGACCCATGTGGCCCTTCCATGCCATCTATAGCAGTTCCACGTCACTCATGGCCTCTACATGGCCATTACTAGGTCCCCATGGCACTTTCTATGTGAACTTAGGCTCATGGATGCCATCAAGCCTGATTTCTTTGTGTTATGTAATAATTTCACATTATGTATAGTTCCAGAGAAATATGGTGTTTCATGTATTTATCTATTGTCCTGGAATGAGTCTCGACTTCCCCTGATACTATGTGTGCTTAATATAAATATAGTCCCATACTTATTTGATACATCTCGCATGTGTGTAAACTCATCCATATCCATATTTCTCATATCCCATATACAATTTTCATCTTCACAAGTAAATATGATTTTCATGCAAAGGAACCACCAATGCTAGGCCCACCCAAGATCTATGGTTAAAATTTGCACTTATCAAAAAATATAGTTGAACTAAATCTAGACCATTTTTTATGAGTACATACCTTGTCCTTCTAGATGCTTGGATTATAAGATGCTACCATGAATGAGATTGGAAATTCACCCCTCGAATATCTAGATACAAACAAAACTTGGGAGATGAAGAAGTATCTGCCCAAATAAAAACTACATTAAGAGGGCCATCCAATCCCAGACAAGTTCCAGATTACTAGTAAGGATTTCAAAAGAAGGAAACTTAAGGGAATTTACCAAAATTTCCTGAAGATCAGGGCATCTACCACAACATATGATTTCTAAGACAATGGCCAAATCCTAATAAAATACCTTAAGAAATAATAGGCCATGTCAACAAGAGCTCTGATGAGCTTCGAAAATAGGTACAATCTAAGGCCCATATGACCATCCTTCAGCACATTTAACCTCTCTTTTCACATTTGAAGATATATTTCTAAGATATAATGTGTTCCTAGGAAGGTTAGGGAATATTTTTTATATCTTGTAGCCTAATGCATTGAATTTGTATGACAAAGAGGATTTATTATGCAGGACACATTGAAAAATACTAAGAGAAGTTTTAGGAGGCATGTTCCTTGCATCAACTCATCAACAAATCGACTGGCTTATGGGCAATTAATACCCCTCAATGACTGCGAGAGCCTCAAGAGACCATATCCACTTCTCTAGGAGTTTTGGAGGGAAATAGCCCTCTCTTCATGGAGGTTTCCCCTCACTCATTTTCGTATAAATAAAATGATCTTGGAAGCTCAGTAGGATTCGACTTTCAGAGGCAAGATAGTCACTATTAGAGCAAGAGACTGCTACTCATTATTTCCATTTTCATGTTATGTATTTGAACAATTTCTGAGATTAATGAAGAGCATCATTTTGGTTCTAATCTGATTTTTATTTAAGGGAGATGATTTTCCTTAGTTTAGGACCCAACCCAAGCACTCAAGCCCCTCTTTTGTACATTTCTATTATGCATTTATTTTTATGCAATTAATCTAGTGGTGTTTCTTTCTGCAAATTTGTTTATGAGAAAAGGAATTGTCTCTGCAGGCGCACAAGTAAGCTCTCTTGAGTAGTTTGGCTATGTACCCTGTGTGTACAAGCACCAAAAAAATAGTTATTTTCCTTTATGCAAAAATAAGATTCTATTTTAAATTCAACTCATCATTTCACATGCATTTTTGGCTTTTTGAAATTAGTATTTTAGCAATCCTTTAATCACTTTATCTTATGTAGTTGAATGATCATATTGTATGTAGGTTAGATTTATTGGTTCATAGGTAAAAGTAGCATCACTTTCCATGCATAGACACCATCACTTTCAACATTCTTCCTCCCATTTTCATTCGTTCTCCAAATTGTATGCACACAAAAAATTCCATTACAAAGCTACAGGAGATTGTTAGTTTGCTTTTCTCCTTATGCAGTTTGGGCTACTGAGTATATATGAGCTTGGAAAGGTCCTTTAAATTCTTTTACAACTTCCTACCACCTTCTCCCATATTCAAACCGCTCCTAGATCCTTTACTCTCAAATGCAATCCTACAGCAATACGAAGCATCTTGTAGCAATCTTGTAGCACTTCATAGAAATCATCAAAATGCAACAAAAATTGCCTCTTAAGCTTATTTTTTGCTTCTCATCACTCCATAATGACCTCTAAGCCTTGAAAACAAACTTGAAAAGATTAAAGACCCCTTTGTACATCTTCCTTCCACCATTGTAGTTTTAATTTTTCAATTAGGATTTATTGTTTGGTTATGAGTTAAGTAGCATAAAAATAGTTTACATTAATCACAATAGTAGAAAATATAATAGATTTTACCTTGATTGCAATAGTTTAGACTTGTTTTATTCCAATATAAATTAGAATCACTTTCGTGGCATTTACTTTCATGAAACTAGCTTAGGTTTACTTTCATGTCATTTATCTACTGCAAAATAGAATTATGATTTTCTTTCCAACATTTCTTTCCATGCAAATAGATTAGTCTTCCTTTCACGCAATAGGAAAAGTAATGCTTCAAATGTTTGTTTTCTTGAAAAATTAACTTCGATAGTTTCCTTCTTTGGAATTTTTAAAAATGGTCTCTACACATTTCAGTTCAATTCATTGCTTCATAGCAGCTTAGGGTAGAATCTTGCTTTTTGTGCATATAGCACTACCACCTTTGAAGTTTGTATGAACTTCAAATTGATAAATTAAAGTTGGCAGCCATAGGAGTTACAAAATTATTGTTGTAATATTGGGACTCATCACTTTTATGCGTCGTTGTTGGGGAGGTTTCGGAGTAGGTACTATCTTCTGCTTCAAGTTGCTTTCTTTTCCCATTCCATTTCTTGGAAAAACAAAAAAAAAACTTTGCATAAGTAATTATGTTTAAAAAAAGAGAGAGAGAGAGAAAAAAGGAAAACATATATTTCATGTCTTGTAGAGCTAGGAACAATTCAAGGAACTTTTTGACTAAAATCTCCACTTCTATAAGCAGTCAACCTTCACTTTTGGTGATTGTGGACCTCCTACTTTGGCTACATAGGATTTGGAGAACCTTTTAGGTGAGAAAATAGAAATTTTTGAGAAACCCATAGGGGAGGAAGAACCTCTATCACCCACTAAATGAATGGTTGGAAACAAACAGCCTAAATTATTTCCTATCAAGGAGACAAATGGGGAGGCTAGAAGGAATAACATTAGCCCCACCGCTCTTCGACACTTCCCTGGCTTGGATTCTAAGGACCCTGACACCTTCATGTTTGAATTTTTTGTAGTCTACAAGACATATGATTACACTTCTAATGAGCATAAACTTAAATTGTTTCCTTCCACCCTCAAGGATGCAACATTGTACTGGTTCATGAGTTTGGAAGGAGGAAACATCACTTGGGCTCAAATTAAACAAGAATTCAACACAATATAAAAATATTATTGTAGGGTAAGGGACACAAAAGAAGAAAACTTCAAGATGACTCAACGGCCAGATGAGTCCCTAGAGGACTTTGAAGAAATATTTCAATTGAGTTATAGGAGAGTTAATTTCATGCTTGATCCTGAATCAATGAAGCTAGTGTTACTTTGAGGGGTTAGGGAAGAGTTAATGGAGACCCTCAACATGTTTTCTAATGGAGTTATTTACCAGCTCAGTTATGAGGACATCAATATAGTGTTAAAAAAACCACTATAGAGTTGCAAGGAAAAGAGGTAGATCTAACCAGGTTTTGGTAAGTGCTTCACCTTCTACCTCAACCATAAAGAATTAAAAAGGGAGTGTGTTAGAGGATTTTAAAAGTGAGATGTTACATAATTTTTCCTTATTGATGGATAGAAAAGTGAGATGTTACATAATTTTTCCTTATCGATGGATAGAATGTAGATCAAGAAGAAACAAGCAGGGATAGAAAGGGAATTAGCCATATTTTTCCCTAGATACACCAAGAGGCACCGTAGAAATGAGTTTCCATTGAGTGTCGTAGAAATATGCTTTGTGTTTGAGGAGAATCATGCAACTAAAAAATTTCCATCTCTTTCAAGTCTGAAAGTGGTGTGTCAAGGAGTAGAAGGAGGAATGGAGGAAATTTTCTTTCTCAACCAAAGGATGCTTGTTATTCCACCTTTCCAATCATATCAGCCCCAAATTTCTCAATGGGGTAATCACTCACAAGGATAGAGACCTCAGTTATTCCAACCACCTACCTTAATGCCTCCTCCTCCTCAACCACAACTACCTTAAAATAATCCAACTAAATAACCACAAATGTCTGCTCAACCTAATCGGAACCCAAAAAGTAAGCAGGCCTAACAATTCTATAGTGGAGAAACTTCTTATCCTACTGTTGATGGTGTTAGATACTGCCAACATGCAAGGGGGTTTCCCCGGTCAAAATTCCCAATTAGACTTCACACCGTTTGGTATGGGAGCCCTTCTAGAATAAAGGCGTGACCACCATGTATTCTTAAATATATGCCTTGGTTTCAATGTTTACCACAAGAGAGTTATACACAAGTATTTTCATATCAACAAGTGAGTATGCCTTGTGGTTGTTCAACTACAGAATGTGTCATGGTTCTTCTACCGAAAGAGGAGAGAAAAGTGACCCTTTTAAAGACAAGTAATAGTACTAATCTAGAAAAGACACATGAGCATGACATATAGATGAACAATTGGACAACTAGAGAAATATTTCACTTAGAAGCAATGATTGTTAACACATATACAACACACCTTCAATAATATAAGTACCAATGCCACCAAAATAGTTCAATTTCCTTAGTACAAATGAAAACAGCCTACATCACAAACATTCAAAGAATAGTCTTACAATATTTACAACATATGCATGAAAATGTATTGGCTCAAAGAGATTATGAATTAAGCAAAATTTCCAAGGTACATCAAGAAAATAAACACTGTTAACCCCAATAGTTGAGCATTAAAGCAACCACTTGCTCCTCCAAAATAATTATCTTCCTTTCTAATTCCTGGTGGGAGGATGATCCGGATTTAAACAGGAACACAACAAATTATAGAGATAACCATAAACACAGAGATGCAGTGAAAATAATACTTCATTTCATTAATGTAAAATATTGAAATATGCTTATAAACAGAATTGGAAATAAACCAGCTAGGGCGATGGGAACTTATCTCTGAGAAGAGATGTGGCGGCTACATGCCTTTAAACTGTGTTACAATGAGGCTTGAAGGCCTATTTATTGTTGAGAAACAATGGAAAACTCTTAAAATCCCAAAACCTAACCTTAGAAGATGAAACGCCAAATTGTGGGCCCCGTTTTGGGTAAGATGGTACATCAACTTCCTGGGGTCGTAACTTTGGCACCCGATCTCCGTTTGATGCATACAATAGCTTGTTAGAAAGATCTATCTTAGAAATACAACTTTGGGTGGGGCAACATTTGTCCATGGACCCATGTTGCTCCCAGTTTTCCCAAAAAAACGTCATTTAGGGCCTCAAAATGGCTCCGGAAGTTCAAGACCCGAAAAAACTGCTAAAAATAGTAAATTGTGCTACAATTACGGAAACTAAAAATTGAAAGAGACAGTTGTGGGGGTCCAAGTGGGATAGGTGGGTGGCCACCAACATCCACCTGGATCATTCCTCCCCCCTTAGGAAGCAATTGTCCCCATTGCATTGAGTTTCTCCATCTACTGAACTTGGTCCCTGATGAGTTGTTCTGCCATCTCCGATGTGTCCAGTAATGTTGGGAAGCATGGTCAACGATGGTCCACATTGAACACTCAATGCAAGAGAAGGAATGGGGGAATGTTGTGCTTCAAATCATTATTTCCCACAACCTTGTTAATGGAGTGAGGACCATGTCGGTGTGGCTGGAGCTTTTGATGGGCTCTTGTAAGGCATTCTTTCTGCAGATGCAACCATACTTTTTTGCCCACCTAAAGCTTGTGTGGTACCCCTGTGGGTGAGGAGAAGTTGTTCCTATGTTCTGTCATGACTGTGTCCCTTTGTTGCGGCTTTTGTGTGGAGGAACCCTTCACGGGGGTCATGGATGTGGTGATGATCTTCCCCTTACTTTGGGAGCGAACCAGACAGAAAATGAATTTCCTAGTGTAGGAGATGAGCTTGCTACCTTTCTTGGAAGTGATCAAGGAGGTGGCGGTAGGTGGGGCTACCTCTGGTATCCTGTATAATGAATTACACAAAGAAATAATGACAACACGAGGCCTTGACTCATACACAGCATGTTGCCTCCATAAGTATGGCTGACCTAATAGTACATCACAAACATCTAGAGGTGTAACATCACACAATACCTCATCTGTGAAGGGTTTGATGATGTAACGAAGGCAGCACTGCTGGCGAACTCGGAGATCTCGTCCTTGGTGAAGCCACCCAACATTGTACAGTTGCGGGTGTGGTGTAGTCGATAGGCCCAACCGCTTCACGACCTCTGCTAAAATGAGGTTCTTTTGGCTCCCACTGTCAACAATGAATTGCAGCAGTGAACCCTCCACCCACATTTGTGAGTGGAAAAGACGCTCCCCCTCCTCTAGGTCTTCAGGCTCATTCTTCTGGATCTTGGTGGTGGCAACAGTGACGCTGGGCTCTACATCAATGATTTGCTTCCCTTTGTCGTTCCCCTTGTCAGGTTCTAACTCAGGGTCAGAAGATGCATCTGATTCTGAAGCCTTCAACTCGGTCACCAACAACTGCTTGGTTCGACACTCACTTGTGTTGTGAATGGGGCTCTTGTGGAACTCACACCACTTTCCTGTGTCCTTCTTCGACTTCGTGGTGTTGTTCTTTTCTTGTGGCTTCGGCGAGTTATCTTGGGTCACTCCACCTTGGCTTTGTCCTTTGGTCTTCAGATTCGCAGATCCAAAATCTCTCTTCTTCTATTTGAAATTTTGCTCGATTCTGACAGCGTATCGATATGTTGTTCCGAGCGAGGAGATGTTCAGGAACACCATCTCTTCCTAGATGTATATGTGTATGTAGCTACTTTATTTTAGTACCAGATGCAGCTCAGAATCTTTGATACCCAACTGTGTGCGAAGGGTATGAAAAATGTTTGTGAACTCTGGCACATCTTGGTCCCATCCCTGCCGCAGCATGGTCCACTTTATGTATTTGTCCTCATAGCTTTTGATAGGGTAGTACTTCTCCTTGATGGAATCCCGGAATGAATCCCAAGTCGGTGCGACTGAAAATAGTGAGCCTGTATTTTCATTCTTCTACTCGCAGTAGGTTTCCCACCAGTCCTTGATGTGGGGGGATGATTTGAGAAGAGCGAAAATAATATTTTCTTGACTGGAAAAATCATGAATAGAAAAATAATCTTCTAGCAGATTTAACCATTTATCGACAGCATCTGCATCTATTTGACCCTCAAATATGGAGATTTCAAAATTAACTTGTACCTTAAATGGTGTTGCATTTCCAGAGTAGCTGTTGGAAGCCGATGCATCACCCCTGGGTAGCTGCTGAAGGATCTGGGAAAAGTTGTCCATCATTGCGTTCCTTTGTCGCTTGAGGGCTTCTTCGAGCAAGATTTTGATAGGATCTCCTGCCCCCTCGTCTTTCTTTTCATCTACCATGGGAGGTCATTGGGATTTGTGAGGCTGGTCTTGCAAAGGTTTAACCAATTCAAGCCCTAACTCCTTATATCCCGACCTCATTGGGGACATGCAAAGAAAAACAGAGAAAAAGCAAACTGCTTTGATACCACTGATCCGGATTTAAACAGGAACACAAAAAACTACAAAGATAACCATAAACATAGAGATGCAGTGGAAATAATACTTCATTTCATTAATGTAAAATATTGAAATATGCTTACAAACAGAATTCGAAATAAACCAGCTAAGGCTATGGTAGCTTATCCTAATAAGAGATGTGGCGGCTACATGCCTCTAAACTGTGTTACAATAAGGCTCGAAGGCTTGTTTATTGTTGAGTAACAATGGACAACCCTTAACATCCCAAAACCTAACCCTAAAAGATGAAACGCCAAATTGTGGGCCACGTTTTGGGTAAGTTGGTATATCAACTTCCTGGGGTCGTAACTTTGGCACCCGATCTCTATTTGACGCTTACAATAGCTCGTTAGAAATATCTATCCGAGAACTACAACTTTGGGAAGAACAACATTGATCCATGGACCCATGTTGCTCCCATTTTTCCCAAAAAATGTTGTTTAGGGCCTCAAAATGACTCTGAATGTTCAGGACCCGAAAAAACTGCTAAAAATAGTAAATTGTGCTACAATTACGGAAACTAAACAAATAAAAGAGACAGTTGTGGGGGTCCAAGTGGGATAGGTGCGTGGCCACCAACATCCACCTGGATCAGAGGAGCCAAGGTGAAAATTCCTTTACATGAGCAATGAGGGTGTATATATAAAAAATGGTGATCATTCACCTCCCTTGTGACTCTTGGACTACCCTCATGATTGTTTGACTTCTCAATTACCTTTAGACTTCCTACAGGACATTTCACATTACATAAATGATGATCTAGGTGGATTTTGGTGGCCACCCACCTATCCCCCTTAGACCCCAACAACTGTCCCTTTCAGTTTTTCAATTTCCGTAATTGTAGCACAATTTACTATTTTTAGCAGTTTTTCAGGTCCTGAACTTCCGAAGTCGTTTTGAGGCCCTAAATGATGTTTTTTGGGAAATCTGGGAACAACATGGGTCTATAGACTGATGTTTCTCTTCCCAAACTTATAGTGCTCAGATTTATATTTCTAATGAGCTATTGTACGCATCAAACGAAGATCAGGTGCCAAAGTTACGACCCCGGGAAGTTGATGTACCAACTTACCCAAGACGAAGCCCACAATTTGGTGTTTCATCTTCTAGGGTTAGGTTTTGGGATGTTAAGGGTTTTCCATTGTTTCTCAACAATAAATATGCCTTCGAGCCTCATTGTAACACATTTCAGAGGCATGTAGTCGCCACATCTATTCTCAGAGATAAGCTACCATCGCCCTAGGTGGTTTATTTCCATTTCTATCTGTAAGCATATTTCAGTGTTTTACATTAATGAAATGAAGTATTATTTCCACTACATCTCTGTGTTTATGGTTATCTCTATAATTTGTTGCATTCCTGTTTAAATCCGGATCATATGATTCTTGGACTTGTAATTTACATTAAAATTTCCAATATAGAATTTACATATTCCAAAAATGATGTGGCATATGATGACTCATGACATGACACTGATGACATGTACTATGTGATGACATGGCAATGTCAAGCCACTCTTTGTTGTTGCTTTCTTTGTTTCTCCTTGAAAGATGAACATGGTATTCTTCTTCCTCCTTATCGCTTGAAGATAAGAGTCTTCAATGTAAACTTGATCTCCAACTGTTGTCACAACTAATGTACCTTTGTCTTCTCTCGATTGATTAACTTGTTCTTTCATCTTCGAAGGTGTCTTCTAGCAAGGTCTCTTCCTTCAACCCTTCATCATCATCCTATCATAGCATGGTAGAATACTTGCAATTGAAATCCACTCATGACAAGACAACATCAATGCGATAAAACCACTATTATAACATGATGCATAAAAATCCATTAATTGAGCTGGAACCAAGTAACAAGTTGGGAATCAGGCTCAAGGTTACGCATTTGTGCAGCTCAGGATGCCAGGGTCAAGAATTGAGCCTTAAGACTGTGCATTGTGTAGTTCAGGTAGGCCATGGCTTCTCATTTGTGTAGTCAAGGGACTCAAGTAGTCAAGTTGAGGGCTTGGGGCTTGAGATTTCCTATTGCGCGGTTCTAGAGGGACAAAGGTTGAGGGATTGCACAGTTGTGCAGTTCAAGGGTTCAAGGTTGAGGCTTGATGCTTGAGACTACATGGTGCACATAAGACATTGGATGAGAGCAAGGAATGCTCAGTTCTAGAGCTCAAGGGTCATGACTGAGCACTATGATATCATAGTGCACAATTCTAGGAGGCAGGGACTATAGATTGTGCAGTGCCTAGAGGAAAGGTGAACGCTTGAGGACTAAGACTACATAGTGCATAGTTCAGGTGGGTTGGATGATGCCAGGTTGCTCGGTCAAGGAATTCTTCATATCTGACTAAGTGTGGGATCAATGAAACCAAAGTGAACAGTGATAAGAATTGAGTATGATCCACACTTAGAATACTTGATGACACAATGTTGGGTTGTGTTATATTCTATCCACGACTAGCCAACGTAGATAACCGGTGGGTTAGAGGGGGGATGGAGCCCCCCCTTCATTGCGCCAATTGCGTAGCCCGGAGGGGGGGAAGGGTCACAGGGGGGCAGCACCCCCCCTTGTCTGGGGGTTTGAGGGTGGCAGGTAACCCCCCTCTACAAGGTCTGGGGCAGCACCCTGGGAAAAAAAAATTTGCCCTATATTAGATTGGGCAGACCTACATATGGTTTTGTGCATGGTTTTGGACGCGATGGTTTTCAGTCCATGGTTTTGGACGCGATGGTTTTCCATCCATGGTTTTGGATGCGATGGTTTTCGGTCCATGGTATTGGATGCTTCGGCATGTATAAATACATATTGTAAAATTGAAAGGAATATAATGAAAAATCAATATGGTAGTCCCGGTTTTGGGATCCAGGGGAAATCTCTGTGTATATGTGTTTTATGTGTTTTGCTCCCGCAATGTTTATTTTCTATGTTTTAGAATTTGTATGTAGGTACATTTATGTACGGGATTAAAACCTACATTTGGTATCAGAGATATTTTAGCTTCAAGGGGACGCCTTTGTTGCTGAGGGGTTTTGCTCGATCCTGTGCTAGACCCTGTTCAGTGGGAGATCTGCAGGATCGATTCTGGTGGTGAAAGAAGATGGCAAGCAGTGGAAAGATAGAGATCGAGAAATTTAATGGTCAAAGTTTTGAGATTTGGAAACTCAAGATGGAGGATCTGTTGGTGGATAAAGATTAGTGGATCATGGTAGATCCGGGTACTAAACCAATGGGTGTGTCCGATGAAGAATGGAAGAAGTTAGATCAGAAGGAAAAGAGCACAATACGATTGTGTATCTCAGATTCAATATTGTTGAATGTATCAGGGGAAGCTACGGCTAAGGCTTTGTGGGACAAGTTAGGGACTTTGTACCAATCTAAGTCTCTGGTGAATAAACTGTTCCTACAGAAAAATCTGTATAACCTAAGGATGAAAGATGGAGACTCAGTGACAGAGCATCTGAACGTATTTAATATTGTGGTAAGTCAGTTATTATCTGTTGATATTAAAATTTCAGATGAAGATAAGTGCATCAGTTTGTTG